>JAHFWL010001278.1:0-10987 GCA_021292165.1 Shinisaurus crocodilurus | reverse complement strand
AAATGTCAGTGGGAGATAGAAACCTCCTCAGGGATGACTTTCGGCATGCTCCCAGAATGTATGGGGATTTTACCTGTGCTTTTGGATTAGGGTTAAAACTCAATCTAGGGTTAGGTTAAGAAAACTTGGGTCCGTGCGCATCTCCCGGCCTGGAATTAGCTTAGGCAGGGCAGAAAATGTTAGTGGGTAACAGAAACCCCCTCATGGAAGGCTTTGGGCATGCTACCTGTATGTATGGGGATTTTACCTGTACTTTTGGATTAGGGTTTAAACTCAAGCCAGCATTAGGGTGCAGAAAAATTGGATCCGTGCGCATCTCCCGATGCCTGGAATTAGCTTAAAGCAGGGCAGAAAAGGTTAGTGGCAATCAGAAACCCCCTCATGGGTGACTTTGGGCATGCTACCTGTATGTATAGGGATTATACCAGTGTTCAAGATTGGGGTTAAAACCATGCTAGGGTTAGGGTTGAGAAAAGACTTGGGTCCGTGCACAGCTCCCGTGTAAATGGAATGAAGCTTAGGCAGGGCAGAAAAAAAAAATGTTAGTGGGGCAACAGAAACCCCTCAGGATGACTTTGGACATGCTACCTGTATGGTATGGGAATTACACCTGTGGTTCGTGGTTAGGGTTAAAAACGCAAGCTAGGGTTAGGGTTAAGAAAAGTTGGGGGTCCGTGTCCAATCTCCCGGTGCCTGGAATTGGCTTAAGGGGCATGGCAGAAAAATGTTAGTGGGCAAAACTAAAAACCCTCAGGGATGACTTTGGGCATGCTACCCCTGTATGTATGGGGATATACCGTGTGCCCAATTTGGATTAGGGTTTAAAATTCAAGCTAGGGTTAGGTTCAGAAAACGTGGGTCTGTGCGCATTTCCCGGTGCCTGGAATTAGCTTAGGCAAGGCCATAAAATGTTAGTGGGCAACAGAAACCGCTCGGGAGCTTTGGGCATACCTCTATGTATGGGGATTACAACCTGTGCTTTGGATTAGGGATAAAACTCAAGTAGGGTTAGGTTAAGAAAACTTGGGTCCGTGCGCATCTCCCGGTGCCTGGAATTAGCTTAGGCAGGGCAGAAAATGTTAGTGGGCAACAGAAACCTCCTCATGGGTGACTTTGGGCATGCTACCTGTATGTATGGGGATTATACCAGTGCTTTTGGATTAGGGATAAAACTCAAGCTAGGGTTAGGGTTGAGAAAAATTGGGTCCGCGCATCTCCCGGTGCCTGGAATTAGCTTAGGCAGGCAGAAAATGTTAGTGGATAAGAGAAACCCCTCATGGATGGCTTTGGGCATGCTACCTGTATGTATTTGGATTTTACCTGTGCTTTTGGATTAGGGTTAAAACTCAAGCTAGGGTTAGGGTTGAGAAAACTTGGGTCCATGCTCATCTCCCGGTGCGTGGAATTAGCTTAGGCAGGGCAGAAAATGTTAGTCGGCCAAAGAAACCCCCTCAGGGATGAGTTTGGGCATGCTACCTGTATGTATGGGTATTATACCTGTGCTTTTGGATTAGGGTTAAAACTCAAGCTCGGGTTAGGGTTAAGAAAACTTGGGTCCGTACACATCTTCCGTTGCCTGGAATTAGCTTAGGCAGGGCAGAAAATGTTAGTGGGCAACAAAATTCCCTCAGGGATGACTTTGGGCCTGCTGCCTGTATGTATGGGGATTTTACCTGTGCTTTTGGATTAGGGTTAAAACTCAATCTAGGGTTAGGTTAAGAAAACTTGGGTCCGTGCGCATCTCCCGGTGCCTGGAATTAGCTTAGGCAGGGCAGAAAATGTTAGTGGGCAACAGAAACACCCTCAGGGTTGATTTGGGCATGCTACCTGTATGTATGGGGATTATACCTGTGCTTTTGGATTAGGGTTAAAACTCATGGTAGGGTTAGGGCTAAGAAAACTTGGGTCCGTGCGCATCTCCCGGGGCCTGGAATTAGCTTAGGTAGGGCAGAAAATGTTAGTGGGTAGCAGAAACCCTCAGGGATGGCTTTGGGCATGCTACCTGTATGTATTTGGGTTTTACCTGTGCTTTTGGATTAGGGCTAAAACTCAAGCTAGGGGTAGGGTTGAGAAAACATGGGTCCATGCTCATCTTCCGTTGCCTGGAATTAGCTTAGGTAGGGGCAGAAAATGTTAGTGGGCAACAGAAAACCCCCTCAGGGATGACTTTGGGCCTGCTGCCTGTATGTATGTGGGATTTTACCTGTGTTTTTGGATTAGGGTTAAAACTCAATCTAGGGTTAGGTTAAGAAAACTTGGGTCCATGCACATCTCCCGGTGCGTGGAATTAGCTTAGGCAGGGCAGAATATGTTAGTCGGCCAAAGAAACCCCCTCATGGATGCCTTTGGGCATGCTACCTGTATGTATGGGGATTTTACCTGTGCTTTTGGATTAGGGTTTAAACTCAAGCTAGCATTAGGGTGCAGAAAAATTGGGTCTGTGCGCATCTCCCGATGCCTGGAATTAGCTTAGGCAGGGCAGAAAATGTTAGAGGGCAACAGAAACCCCCTCCGGGATGACTTTGGGCCTGCTACCTGTATGTATGGGGATTATACCTGTGCTTTTGGTTTAGGGTTAAAACACAAGCTAGGGTTAGGGTTAAGAAAAGTTGGGTCCGTGTCCATCTCCCGGTGCCTTGAATTGGCTTAGGCAGGGCAGAAAATGTTAGTGGGCAACAGAAACACCCCCATGGATGGCTTTGGAAATGCTACCTGTATGTATGGGGATTTTACCTGTGCTTTTGGATTAGGGTTAAAACTCAAGCTAGGGTTAGGGTTGCGAAAACTTTCTTCCGTACGCATCTCCCGGTGCCTAGTATTAGCTTCGGTGGGGCAGAAAATGTTAGTGGGCAACAGAAACCCCTCATGGATGGCTTTGGGCATACTACCTGTTTGAATGGGGATTATACCTGTGCTTTGGATTAGGGTTAAAACTCCAGCTAGGGTTAGGGCTAAGGAAACTTGGGTCCGTGCGCATCTCCCGTTGCCTGGAATTAGCTTAGGCAGGGCAGAAAATGTTAGTGGGCAACAGAAACCCCCTCCTGGGTGACTTTGGGCATGCTACCTGTATGTATGTGGATTATACCAGTGTTTCAAGATTAGGGTTAAAACTCAAACTAGGGTTAGGGTTGAGAAAACGTGAGTCCGTGCGCATCTACTGGTGTCTGGAATTAGCTTAGGCAGGGCAGAAAATGTTAGTGGGCAACAGAAACCTCTCAGGGATGACTTTGGGCGTGCTACCTGTATATATGGGGATTATACCTGTGTTTTTGGATTAGGGTTAAAATTCAAGCTAGGGTAGGTTTAAGAAAACTTGGGTCCGTGCCGATCTCCCGGTGCCTGGAATTAGCTTAAGCAGGGCAGAAAATGTCAGTGGGAGATAGAAACCTCCTCAGGGATGACTTTCGGCATGCTCCCAGAATGTATGGGGATTTTACCTGTGCTTTTGGATTAGGGTTAAAACTCAATCTAGGGTTAGGTTAAGAAAACTTGGGTCCGTGCGCATCTCCCGGTGCCTGGAATTAGCTTAGGCAGGGCAGAAAATGTTAGTGGGTAATAGAAACCCCTCAGGGATGGCTTGGGCATGCTACCTGTATGTATATGGGTTTTACCTGTGCTTTTGGATTAGGGTTAAAACTCAAGCTAGGGTTAGGGTTAAGAAACTTGGGTCCGTGCGCATCTCCCGTTGCCTGGAATTAGCTTAGGCAGGGCAGAAAATGTCAGTGGGCAACAGAAACCCCCTCATGGAAGGCTTTGGGCATGCTACCTGTATGTATGGGGATTTTACCTGTACTTTTGGATTAGGGTTTAAACTCAAGCTAGCATTAGGGTTGAGAAAACTTGGGTCCGTGCGAATCTCCCGATGCCTGGAATTAGCTTAAGCAGGGCAGAAAATGTTAGTGGGCAACAGAAACCCCCTCATGGGTGAGTTTGGGCATGCTGCCTGTATGTATGGGTATTATACCTGTGCTTTTGGATTAGGGTTAAAACTCAAGCTCGGGTTAGGGTTAAGAAAACTTGGGTCCGTACACATCTTCCGTTGCCTGGAATTAGCTTAGGCAGGGCAGAAAATGTTAGTGGGCAACACAAAATTCCCTCAGGGATGACTTTGGGCCTGCTGCCTGTATGTATGGGGATTTTACCTGTGCTTTTGGATTAGGGTTAAAACTCAATCTAGGGTTAGGTTAAGAAAACTTGGGTCCGTGCGCATCTCCCGGTGCCTGGAATTAGCTTAGGCAGGGCAGAAAATGTTAGTGGGCAACAGAAACAACCTCAGGGTTGATTTTGGGCATGCTACCTGTATGTATGGGGATTATACCTGTGCTTTTGGATTAGGGTTAAAACTCATGGTAGGGTTAGGGCTAAGAAAACTTGGGTCCGTGCGCATCTCCCGGGGCCTGGAATTAGCTTAGGTAGGGCAGAAAATGTTAGTGGGTAGCAGAAACCTCAGGGATGGCTTGGGCATGCTACCTGTATGTATTTGGGTTTTACCTGTGCTTTGGATTAGGGCTAAAACTCAAGCTAGGGGTAGGGTTGAGAAAACATGGGTCCATTCTCATCTTCCGTTGCCTGGAATTAGCTTAGGTAGGGCAGAAAATGTTAGTGGGCAACAGAAACCCCCTCAGGGATGACTTTGGGCCTGCTGCCTGTATGTATGGGGATTTACCTGTGTTTTTGGATTAGGGTTAAAACTCAATCTAGGGTTAGGTTAGGTTAAGGTTTGCTATCTTTTTCAAAACGTGCCAAAAAGCTGCCTTTTCTTGCCATTGAAATGCAGCCCTTCAGGAGAATGAAATGGCAAGGTTTGGAGTGAATGGAGTACAAACTGGAAAAGATAGTCAATGTCATAACAAAAAGCAACCTGGGTCCTACTTAGAGTAGAACGCATGAAAACATTGCGGATCATGTTCACATTAAGGATTTGAGTTCCCTTCCATTCCAGGGGTCTACTCTGAGTAGGATTTACACCGAATGCTTCTTTCCTTTAACAACCCATGTTTTGCTAACTTTTTCAAAACGTGCTAAAAAGCTGCCTTTTCTTGCCATTGAAATGCAGCCCTTCAGGAGAATGAAATGGCAAGGTTTGGAGTGAATGGAGTACAAACTGGAAAAGATAGCCAATGTCATAACAAAAAGCAACCTGGGTCCTACTTAGAGTAGAACGCATGAAAACATTGCGGATCATGTCCACATTAAGGATTTGAGTGCCCTTCCATTCCAGGGGTCTACTCTGAGTAGGATTTACACCGAATGCTTTTTCCCCTTAACAAACCATGTTTTGCTATCTTTTTCAAAACGTGCTAAAAAGCTGCCTTTTCTTGCCATTGAAATGCAGCCCTTCAGGAGAATGAAATGGCAAGGTTTGGAGTGAATGGAGTACAAACTGGAAAAGATAGCCAATGTCATAACAAAAAGCAACCTGGGTCCTACTTAGAGTAGAACGCATGAAAACATTGCGGATCATGTCCACATTAAGGATTTGAGCGCCCTTCCATTCCAGGGGTCTACTCTGAGTAGGATTTACACAGAATGCTTCTTTCCTTTAACAAACCATGTTTTGCTAACTTTTTCAAAACGTGCCAAAAAGCTGCCTTTTCTTGCCATTGAAATGCAGCCCTTCAGCAGAATGAAATGGCAAGGTTTGGAGGGAATGGAGTACAAACTGTAAAAGATAGTCAATGTCATAACAAAAAGCAACCTGGGTCCTACTTAGAGTAGAACGCATGAAAACATGGCGGATCATGTCCACATTAAGGATTTGAGTGCCCTTCCATTCCAGGGGTCTACTCTGAGTAGGATTTACACCGAATGCTTCTTTCCTTTAACAAACCATGTTTTGCTAACTTTTTCAAAACGTGCCAAAAAGCTGCCTTTTCTTCCCATTGAAATGCAGTCCCTTCAGGAGAATGAAATGGCAAGGTTTGGAGTGAATGGAGTACAAACTGGAAAAGATAGCCAATGTCATAACAAAAAGCAACCTGGGTCCTACTTAGAGTAGAACGCATGAAAACATTGCGGATCATGTCCACATTAATGATTTGAGTGCCCTTCCATTCCAGGGTCTACTCTGAGTGGGATTTACACCGAATGCTTCTTTCCCTTAACAAACCATGTTTTGCTATCTTTTTCAAAACGTGCCTGAAAAGCTGCCTTTTCTTGCCATTGAAATGCAGCCCTTCAGGAGAATGAAATGGCAAGGTTTGGAGTGAATGGAGTACAAACTGGAAAAGATAGTCAATGTCATAACAAAAAGCAACCTGGGTCCTACTTAGAGTAGAACGCATGAAAACATTGCGGATCATGTCCACATTAATGATTTGAGTGCCGTCCATTCCAGGGTCTACTCTGAGTAGGATTTACACCGAATGCTTCTTTCCCCTTAACAAACCATGTTTTGCTATCTTTTTCAAAACGTGCCTAAAAAGCTGCCTTTTCTTGCCATTGAAATGCAGCCCTTCAGGAGAATGAAATGGCAAGGTTTGGAGTGAATGGAGTACAAACTGGAAAAGATAGTCAATGTCATAACAAAAAGCAACCTGGGTCCTACTTAGAGTAGAACGCATGAAAACATTGCGGATCATGTCCACATTAAGGATTTGAGTGCCCTTCCATTCCAGGGGTCTACTCTGAGTAGGATTTACACCGAATGCTTCTTTCCTTTAACAACCCATGTTTTGCTAACTTTTTCAAAACGTGCCAAAAAGCTGCCTTTTCTTGCCATTGAAATGCAGCCCTTCAGGAGAATGAAATGGCAAGGTTTGGAGTGAATGGAGTACAAACTGGAAAAGATAGCCAATGTCATAACAAAAAGCAACCTGGGTCCTACTTAGAGTAGAACGCATGAAAACATTGCGGATCATGTCCACATTAAGGATTTGAGTGCCCTTCCATTCCAGGGGTCTACTCTGAGTAGGATTTACACCGAATGCTTCTTTCCTTTAACAAACCATGTTTTGCTAACTTTTTCAAAACGTGCCAAAAAGCTGCCTTTTCTTGCCATTGAAATGCAGCCCTTCAGGAGAATGAAATGGCAAGGTTTGGAGTGAATGGAGTACAAACTGGAAAAGATAGTCAATGTCATAACAAAAAGCAACCTGGGTCCTACTTAGAGTAGAACGCATGAAAACATTGCGGATCATGTCCACATTAAGGATTTGAGTGCCCTTCCATTCCAGGGGTCTACTCTGAGTAGGATTTACACCGAATGCTTCTTTCCTTTAACAAACCATGTTTTGCTAACTTTTTCAAAACGTGCCAAAAAGCTGCCTTTTCTTGCCATTGAAATGCAGCCCTTCAGGAGAATGAAATGGCAAGGTTTGGAGTGAATGGAGTACAAACTGGAAAAGATAGCCAATGTCATAACAAAAAGCAACCTGGGTCCTACTTAGAGTAGAACGCATGAAAACATTGCGGATCATGTCCACATTAAGGATTTGAGTGCCCTTCCATTCCAGGGGTCTACTCTGAGTAGGATTTACACCGAATGCTTCTTTCCTTTAACAACCCATGTTTTGCTAACTTTTTCAAAACGTGCCAAAAAGCTGCCTTTTCTTGCCATTGAAATGCAGCCCTTCAGGAGAATGAAATGGCAAGGTTTGGAGTGAATGGAGTACAAACTGGAAAAGATAGCCAATGTCATAACAAAAAGCAACCTGGGTCCTACTTAGAGTAGAACGCATGAAAACATTGCGGATCATGTCCACATTAAGGATTTGAGTGCCCTTCCATTCCAGGGGTCTACTCTGAGTAGGATTTACACCGAATGCTTCTTTCCTTTAACAACCCATGTTTTGCTAACTTTTTCAAAACGTGCCAAAAAGCTGCCTTTTCTTGCCATTGAAATGCAGCCCTTCAGGAGAATGAAATGGCAAGGTTTGGAGTGAATGGAGTACAAACTGGAAAAGATAGCCAATGTCATAACAAAAAGCAACCTGGGTCCTACTTAGAGTAGAACGCATGAAAACATTGCGGATCATGTCCACATTAAGGATTTGAGTGCCCTTCCATTCCAGGGGTCTACTCTGAGTAGGATTTACACCGAATGCTTCTTTCCTTTAACAAACCATGTTTTGCTAACTTTTTCAAAACGTGCCAAAAAGCTGCCTTTTCTTGCCATTGAAATGCAGCCCTTCAGGAGAATGAAATGGCAAGGTTTGGAGTGAATGGAGTACAAACTGGAAAAGATAGTCAATGTCATAACAAAAAGCAACCTGGGTCCTACTTAGAGTAGAACGCATGAAAACATTGCGGATCATGTCCACATTAAGGATTTGAGTGCCCTTCCATTCCAGGGGTCTACTCTGAGTAGGATTTACACCGAATGCTTCTTTCCTTTAACAAACCATGTTTTGCTATCTTTTCAAAACGTGCCAAAAAGCTGCCTTTTCTTGCCATTGAAATGCAGCCCTTCAGGAGAATGAAATGGCAAGGTTTGGAGTGAATGGAGTACAAACTGGAAAAGATAGTCAATGTCATAACAAAAAGCAACCTGGGTCCTACTTAGAGTAGAACGCATGAAAACATTGCGGATCATGTCCACATTAAGGATTTGAGTGCCCTTCCATTCCAGGGGTCTACTCTGAGTAGGATTTACACCGAATGCTTCTTTCCTTTAACAAACCATGTTTTGCTAACTTTTTCAAAACGTGCCAAAAAGCTGCCTTTTCTTGCCATTGAAATGCAGCCCTTCAGGAGAATGAAATGGCAAGGTTTGGAGTGAATGGAGTACAAACTGGAAAAGATAGTCCAATGTCATAACAAAAAGCAACCTGGGTCCTACTTAGAGTAGAACGCATGAAAACATTGCGGATCATGTCCACATTAAGGATTTGAGTGCCCTTCCATTCCAGGGGTCTACTCTGAGTAGGATTTACACCGAATGCTTCTTTCCTTTAACAAACCATGTTTTGCTAACTTTTTCAAAACGTGCCAAAAAGCTGCCTTTTCTTGCCATTGAAATGCAGCCCTTCAGGAGAATGAAATGGCAAGGTTTGGAGTGAATGGAGTACAAACTGGAAAAGATAGTCCAATGTCATAACAAAAAGCAACCTGGGTCCTACTTAGAGTAGAACGCATGAAAACATTGCGGATCATGTCCACATTAAGGATTTGAGTGCCCTTCCATTCCAGGGGTCTACTCTGAGTAGGATTTACACCGAATGCTTCTTTCCTTTAACAACCCATGTTTTGCTAACTTTTTCAAAACGTGCCAAAAAGCTGCCTTTTCTTGCCATTGAAATGCAGCCCTTCAGGAGAATGAAATGGCAAGGTTTGGAGTGAATGGAGTACAAACTGGAAAAGATAGTCCAATGTCATAACAAAAAGCAACCTGGGTCCTACTTAGAGTAGAACGCATGAAAACATTGCGGATCATGTCCACATTAAGGATTTGAGTGCCCTTCCATTCCAGGGGTCTACTCTGAGTAGGATTTACACCGAATGCTTCTTTCCTTTAACAAACCATGTTTTGCTAACTTTTTCAAAACGTGCCAAAAAGCTGCCTTTTCTTGCCATTGAAATGCAGCCCTTCAGGAGAATGAAATGGCAAGGTTTGGAGTGAATGGAGTACAAACTGGAAAAGATAGCCAATGTCATAACAAAAAGCAACCTGGGTCCTACTTAGAGTAGAACGCATGAAAACATTGCGGATCATGTCCACATTAAGGATTTGAGTGCCCTTCCATTCCAGGGGTCTACTCTGAGTAGGATTTACACCGAATGCTTCTTTCCTTTAACAACCCATGTTTTGCTAACTTTTTCAAAACGTGCCAAAAAGCTGCCTTTTCTTGCCATTGAAATGCAGCCCTTCAGGAGAATGAAATGGCAAGGTTTGGAGTGAATGGAGTACAAACTGGAAAAGATAGTCCAATGTCATAACAAAAAGCAACCTGGGTCCTACTTAGAGTAGAACGCATGAAAACATTGCGGATCATGTCCACATTAAGGATTTGAGTGCCCTTCCATTCCAGGGGTCTACTCTGAGTAGGATTTACACCGAATGCTTCTTTCCTTTAACAACCCATGTTTTGCTAACTTTTTCAAAACGTGCCAAAAAGCTGCCTTTTCTTGCCATTGAAATGCAGCCCTTCAGGAGAATGAAATGGCAAGGTTTGGAGTGAATGGAGTACAAACTGGAAAAGATAGCAATGTCATAACAAAAAGCAACCTGGGTCCTACTTAGAGTAGAACGCATGAAAACATTGCGGATCATGTCCACATTAAGGATTTGAGTGCCCTTCCATTCCAGGGGTCTACTCTGAGTAGGATTTACACCGAATGCTTCTTTCCTTTAACAACCCATGTTTTGCTAACTTTTTCAAAACGTGCCAAAAAGCTGCCTTTTCTTGCCATTGAAATGCAGCCCTTCAGGAGAATGAAATGGCAAGGTTTGGAGTGAATGGAGTACAAACTGGAAAAGATAGCCAATGTCATAACAAAAAGCAACCTGGGTCCTACTTAGAGTAGAACGCATGAAAACATTGCGGATCATGTCCACATTAAGGATTTGAGTGCCCTTCCATTCCAGGGGTCTACTCTGAGTAGGATTTACACCGAATGCTTCTTTCCTTTAACAACCATGTTTTGCTAACTTTTTCAAAACGTGCCAAAAAGCTGCCTTTTCTTGCCATTGAAATGCAGCCCTTCAGGAGAATGAAATGGCAAGGTTTGGAGTGAATGGAGTACAAACTGTAAAGATAGTCAATGTCATAACAAAAGCAACCTGGTTCCTACTTAGAGTAGAACGCATGAAAACATTGCGGATCATGTCCACATTAAGGATTTGAGTGCCCTTCCATTCCAGGGTCTACTCTGAGTAGGATTTACAACCGAATGCTTCTTTCCTTTAACAACCCATGTTTTTGCTATCTTTTTCAAAACGTGCCAAAAAGCTGCCATTTTCTTCTTGCCATTGAAAGCAGCCCTTCAGGAGAATGAATGGCAAGGTTTGGAGTGAATGGAGTACAAATCTGGAAAAGATAGTCAAGTC
>JAHFWL010001277.1:0-10844 GCA_021292165.1 Shinisaurus crocodilurus | reverse complement strand
CCTTTAACAACCCATGTTTTGCTAACTTTTTCAAAACGTGCCAAAAAGCTGCCTTTTCTTGCCATTGAAATGCAGCTTCAGAGAATGAAATGGCATGGTTTGGAGTGAATGGAGTACAAACTGAAAAGATAGCCAATGTCATAACCAAAAGCAAAAACCTGGATCCTACTTACATTAGTGAAACGCAATGACAACATGGCGGATCATGTGTCCACGAAGTTAAGGATTGAGTGCCCTTCATGTCCAGGGGTCTAGCTCTGAGTAGGATTACACCACAGAATGCTTCTTTCCTTAACAAACCAGGTTTTGCTAATCTTTTTCAAAAACCGTTGCCTAAAAAATCTGCCTTTTCTTGCCATTAGAATGCAAGCCCTTCAGCAGAATGAAATGGGCAAGGTTTGGAGTGAAAATGGAGTACAAACTGGAAAAGAGAGTCAATGTCATACTAAAAAGCACCCGGTTCCTTACTTAGAGTAGAACGGCATGAAAATAAGTTGCGGAGTCAATGTCCACAGTAAGGATTGAGTGCCCGTTCCATTCCAGGGGTCCTACTCTGAGTAGGATTTACAGCAAAAACACGAAGTTGCTTCGTTCCTTTAACAAACCATGTTGGCTACTTTTTCAAAACGTGCCAAAAAGCTTGCCTTTCTTGCCAGTGAATCAGCCCTTCAGAGAATGAATGGCAAGGTTGGGAGTGAATGGAGTACTAAATGAAAATAGCCAATGCATACAAAAACGACAACCTGGGTCCACTTAAGTAGAAACGCATGAAAAACATTTGCGGATCATGTCACATTCAGTATTTGATGCCCATGCCATTCCAGGGGTCTTACTCTGAGTAGTGATTTACAACCGAATGCGTCTTGCCTTTAACAAACCAGGTTTGCTAACGTTTTCAAAACGTGCCAAAAGCGGCCGTTTCTTGCCATTGAAATGCAGCCCTTCAGGAGAATGAAATGGCAAGGTTTGGGAGTGAATGGAGTAGCAAACTGGAAAAGATGAGTGCAACTGTCATAACAAAACCAACCTGGTTCTACGTAGAGTAGAACGCAGGAAAACAATTGCGGATCAGGTCCACATTAAGGGATTGAAGTTCCTTCCATTCCAGGGGTCACTCTGAGTAAGGATTTACAAACCGAATGCTTTTTCCTTTAACAACCCTGTTTTGCTAACTTTTTTCAAAACGGTGCTAAAAAGCTGCCTTTTCCTTGCCATTGAAATGCAGGCCCTTCAGGAGAAATGAACTGGCAAGGTTTGGAGTGGAAAATGGAGTACAAACTGGAAAAGATAGCCAATGTCATAACAAAAGCCAACCTGGTCCGATTAGAGTAGAACCGCATTGAAAACATTGCGGATCCATGTCACACCTTAAGGAATTTCAGTGCCCTTCCTTCCAGGGGTCACTCTGGAGTAGATTTTTCTACCGAATGCTTTCTTTTCCTTTAACAACCATGTTTTTGCTAACTTTTTCAAAACGTGCCAAATAGCTGCCTTTTCTTGCCATTGCAAATGCAGCCCTTCAGGAGAATGAAATGGCAAGGTTTGGAGTGAATGGAGTACAAACGGAAAAGATAGCCAATGTCATAACAAAAAGCCAACCTGGTCCTACTTAGAGAGTAGAACGCATGACAAACATTGCGGATCATGTCCACATAAGGATTGAGTTCCTTCCATTCCAGGGGTCTACTCTGAGTAGGATTTACACCGAATGCTCTTTCCTTTAACAAACCATGTTTTGCTAACTTTTTCAAAACGTGCTAAAAAGCTGCCTTTTCTTGCCATTGAAATGCAGCCCTTCAGGAGAATGAAATGGCAAGGTTTGGAGTGAATGGAGTACAAACTGGAAAAGATAGCAATGTCATAACAAAAAGCAACCTGGGTCCTACTTAGAGTAGAACGCATGAAAACATTGCGGATCATGTCCACATTAAGGATTTGAGTGCCCTTCCATTCCAGGGGTCTACTCTGAGTAGGATTTACACCGAATGCTTCTTTCCTTTAACAAACCATGTTTTGCTAACTTTTTCAAAACGTGCCAAAAAGCTGCCTTTTCTTGCCATTGAAATGCAGCCCTTCAGGAGAATGAAATGGCAAGGTTTGGAGTGAATGGAGTACAAACTGGAAAAGATAGCCAATGTCATAACAAAAACCAACCTGGGTCCTACTTAGAGTAGAACGCATGAAAACATTGCGGATCATGTCCACATTAATGATTTGAGTGCCCTTCCATTCCAGGGGTCTACTCTGAGTAGGATTTACACCGAATGCTTCTTTCCTTTAACAACCCATGTTTTGCTAACTTTTTCAAAACGTGCCAAAAAAGCTGCCTTTTCTTGCCATTGAAATGCAGCCCTTCAGGAGAATGAAATGGCAAGGTTTGGAGTGAATGGAGTACAAACTGGAAAAGATAGTCCAATGTCATAACAAAAAGCAACCTGGGTCCTACTTAGAGTAGAACGCATGAAAACATTGCGGATCATGTCCACATTAAGGATTTGAGTGCCCTTCCATTCCAGGGGTCTACTCTGAGTAGGATTTACAACCGAATGCTTCTTTCCTTTAACAAACCATGTTTTGCTAACTTTTTCAAAACGTGCCAAAAAGCTGCCTTTTCTTGCCATTGAAATGCAGCCCTTCAGGAGAATGAAATGGCAAGGTTTGGAGTGAATGGAGTACAAACTGGAAAAGATAGCCAATGTCATAACAAAAAGCAACCTGGGTCCTACTTAGAGTAGAACGCATGAAAACATTGCGGATCATGTCCACATTAAGGATTTGAGTGCCCTTCCATTCCAGGGGTCTACTCTGAGTAGGATTTACACCGAATGCTTCTTTCCTTTAACAAACCATGTTTTGCTAACTTTTTCAAAACGTGCCAAAAAGCTGCCTTTTCTTGCCATTGAAATGCAGCCCTTCAGGAGAATGAAATGGCAAGGTTTGGAGTGAATGGAGTACAAACTGGAAAAGATAGCCAATGTCATAACAAAAAGCAACCTGGGTCCTACTTAGAGTAGAACGCATGAAAACATTGCGGATCATGTCCACATTAAGGATTTGAGTGCCCTTCCATTCCAGGGGTCTACTCTGAGTAGGATTTACAACCGAATGCTTCTTTCCTTTAACAACCATGTTTTGCTACTTTTCAAAACGTGCCAAAAAGCTGCCTTTTCTTGCCATTGAAATGCAGCCCTTCAGGAGAATGAAATGGCAAGGTTTGGAGTGAATGGAGTACAAACTGGAAAAGATAGCCAATGTCATAACAAAAACCAACCTGGGTCCTACTTAGAGTAGAACGCATGAAAACATTGCGGATCATGTCCACATTAAGGATTTGAGTGCCGTTCCATTCCAAGTTCTACTCTGAGTAGGATTTACACCGAATGCTTCTTTCCTTTAACAAACCATGTTTTGCTAACTTTTCAAAACGTGCCAAAAAGCTGCCTTTTCTTGCCATTGAAATGCAGCCCTTCAGGAGAATGAAATGGCAAGGTTTGGAGTGAATGGAGTACAAACTGGAAAAGATAGCCAATGTCATAACAAAAGCAACCTGGGTCCTACTTAGAGTAGAACGCATGAAAACATTGCGGATCATGTCCACATTAAGGATTTGAGTGCCCTTCCATTCCAGGGGTCTACTCTGAGTAGGATTTACAACCGAATGCTTCTTTCCTTTAACAACCCATGTTTTGCTAACTTTTCAAACGTGCCAAAAAGCTGCCTTTTCTTGCCATTGAAATGCAGCCCTTCAGGAGAATGAAATGGCAAGGTTTGGAGTGAATGGAGTACAAACTGGAAAAGATAGTCAATGTCATAACAAAAAGCCAACCTGGGTCCTACTTAGAGTAGAACGCATGAAAACATTGCGGATCATGTCCACATTAAGGATTTGAGTGCCCTTCCATTCCAGGGGTCTACTCTGAGTAGGATTTACACCGAATGCTTCTTTCCTTTAACAACCCATGTTTTGCTACTTTTTCAAAACGTGCCAAAAAGCTGCCTTTTCTTGCCATTGAAATGCAGCCCTTCAGGAGAATGAAATGGCAAGGTTTGGAGTGAATGGAGTACAAACTGGAAAAGATAGTCAATGTCATAACAAAAACCAACCTGGGTCCTACTTAGAGTAGAACGCATGAAAACATGCGGATCATGTCCACATTAAGGATTTGAGTGCCCTTCCATTCCAGGGGTCTACTCTGAGTAGGATTTACACCGAATGCTTCTTTCCTTTAACAAACCATGTTTTGCTAACTTTTTCAAAACGTGCCAAAAAGCTGCCTTTTCTTGCCATTGAAATGCAGCCCTTCAGGAGAATGAAATGGCAAGGTTTGGAGTGAATGGAGTACAAACTGGAAAAAGATAGTCAATGTCATAACAAAAAGCCAACCTGGGTCCTACTTAGAGTAGAACGCATGAAAACAATTGCGGATCATGTCCACATTAAGGATTTGAGTGCCCTTCCATTCCAGGGGGTCTACTCTGAGTAGGATTTACACCGAATGCTTCTTTCCTTTAACAAACCATGTTTTGCTAACTTTTTCAAAACGTGCCAAAAAGCTGCCTTTCTTGCCATTGAAATGCAGACCCTTCAGAGAATGAAATGGCAAGGTTTGGAGTGAATGGAGTACAAACGGAAAAGATAGTCCAATGTCATAACAAAAAGCAACCTGGGTCCTACTTAGAGTAGAACGCATGAAAACATTGCGGATCATGTCCACATTAAGGATTTGAGTTCCCTTCCATTCCAGGGGTCTACTCTGAGTAGGATTTACACCGAATGCTTCTTTCCTTTAACAAACCATGTTTTGCTAACTTTTTCAAAACGTGCCAAAAAGCTGCCTTTTCTTGCCATTGAAATGCAGCCCTTCAGGAGAATGAAATGGCAAGGTTTGGAGTGAATGGAGTACAAACTGGAAAAGATAGCCAATGTCATAACAAAAAGCAACCTGGGTCCTACTTAGAGTAGAACGCATGAAAACATTGCGGATCATGTCCACATTAAGGATTTGAGTGCCCTTCCATTCCAGGGGTCTACTCTGAGTAGGATTTACACCGAATGCTTCTTTCCTTTAACAACCCATGTTTTGCTAACTTTTTCAAAACGTGCTAAAAAGCTGCCTTTTCTTGCCATTGAAATGCAGCCCTTCAGGAGAATGAAATGGCAAGGTTTGGAGTGAATGGAGTACAAACTGGAAAAGATAGTCAATGTCATAACAAAAACCAACCTGGGTCCTACTTAGAGTAGAACGCATGAAAACATTGCGGATCATGTCCACATTAATGATTTGAGTGCCCTTCCATTCCAGGGGTCTACTCTGAGTTAGGATTTACAACCGAATGCTTCTTTCCTTTAACAACCATGTTTTGCTAACTTTTTCAAAACGTGCCAAAAAGCTGCCTTTTCTTGCCATTGAAATGCAGCCCTTCAGGCAGAATGAAATGGCAAGGTTTGGAGGGAATGGAGTACAAACTGGAAAAGATAGTCAATGTCATACAAAAAGCAACCTGGTTCCTACTTAGAGTAGAAAGCATGAAAAGACTTGCGGATCATGTCCACATTAAGGATGTGAGTGCCCTTCCATTCCAGGGGTCTACTCTGAGTAGGATTTACACCGAATGCTTCTTTCCTTAACAAACCATGTTTTGCTATCTTTTTCAAACGTGCCAAAAAGCTGCCTTTTCTTGCCATTGAAATGCAGCCCTTCAGGAGAATGAAATGGCAAGGTTTGGAGGGAATGGAGTACAAACTGTAAAAGATAGCCAATGTCATAACAAAAAGCAACCTGGGTCCTACTTAGAGTAGAACGCATGAAAACATTGCGGATCATGTCCACATTAAGGATTTGAGTGCCCTTCCATTCCAGGGGTCTACTCTGAGTAGGATTTACACCGAATGCTTCTTTCCTTTAACAAACCATGTTTTGCTAACTTTTTCAAAACGTGCCAAAAAGCTGCCTTTTCTTGCCATTGAAATGCAGCCCTTCAGGAGAATGAAATGGCAAGGTTTGGAGTGAATGGAGTACAAACTGGAAAAGATAGTCAATGTCATAACAAAAAGCAACCTGGGTCCTACTTAGAGTAGAACGCATGAAAACATTGCGGATCATGTCCACATTAAGGATTTGAGTTCCCTTCCATTCCAGGGGTCTACTCTGAGTAGGATTTACACCGAATGCTTCTTTCCTTTAACAAACCATGTTTTGCTATCTTTTTCAAAACGTGCCAAAAGCTGCCTTTTCTTGCCATTGAAATGCAGCCCTTCAGGAGAATGAAATGGCAAGGTTTGGAGTGAATGGAGTACAAACTGGAAAAGATAGTCAATGTCATAACAAAAAGCAACCTGGGTCCTACTTAGAGTAGAACGCATGAAACATTGCGGATCATGTCCACATTAAGATTTGAGTGCCCTTCCATTCCAGGGGTCTACTCTGAGTAGGATTTACACCGAATGCTTCTTTCCTTTAACAAACCATGTTTTTGCTAACTTTTACAAAACGTGCCAAAAAGCTGCCTTTTCTTGCCATTGAAATGCAGCCTCAAGGAGAATGAAATGGCAAGGTTGGAGTGAATGGAGTACAAACTTGGAAAAGATAGTCAATGTCATAACAAAAGCAACCTGGGTCTACTTAGAGTAGAACGCATGAAAACATTGCGGATCATGTCCACATTAAGGATTTGAGTTCCCTTCCATTCCTGGGGTCTACTCTGAGTAGGATTTACACCGAATGCTTCTTTCCTTAACAAACCATGTTTTGCTAACTTTTTCAAACGTGCAAAAAACTGCCTTTTCTTGCCATTGAAATGCAGCCCTTCAGGAGAATGAAATGGCAAGGTTTGGAGTGAATATGGAGTACAAATTGGGAAAGATAGTCAATGTCATAAACAAAGCCAACCTGGGTCCTCCTACTTAGAGTAGAACGCATGAAAACATTGCGCATCATGTCCACATTAAGGATTTGAGTGCCCTTCCATCCAGGGGGTCTACTCTGAGTAGGATTTACACCGAATGCTCTTTCCTTTAACAAACCATGTTTTGCTAACTTTTTCAAAACGTGCCACAAAGCTGCCTTTTCTTGCCATTGAAATGCGCATTTCAGAAGAATGAAATGGCAAGGCTTGGAGTGAATGGAGTACAAACCTGGAAAAGATAGTCAATGTCATAACAAAAACCAAACCTGGGTCTTTACTTAGAGTAGAAGCATGAAAACATTGCGGATCATGTCCACATTAAGGATTGAATGCCCTTCCATTCAGGGGTCTACTCTGAGTAGGATTTACACCGAATGCTTCTTTCCTTAACAAACCATGTTTTGCTATCTTTTTCAAAATGTGCTAAAAAGCTGCCTTTTCTTGCCATTGAAATGCGAATTAGCTTAGGCAGGGCAGAAAATGTTAGTTGGCAACAGAAACCCCCTCATTGGTGACTTTGGGCATGATACCTGTATGTATGGGGATTATACCAGTTGTTCAAGATTGGGCTAAATCTCAAGCTAGGGTTAGGGTTGAGAAAACTTGGGTCCGTGCACATCTCCGCGGTGTCTGGGAATTAGCTTAGGCAGGGCAGAAAATGTTAGTGGGCAACAGAAACCCCTCAGGGATGACTTGGGCATGCCACCTGTTTGTATGGGTATTATACCTGTGCTTTTGGATTAGGGTTAAAACTCAAGCTTGGGTTAGGGCTAAGAAACTTGGGTCCGTGCGCATCTCCCGGTGTCTGGAATTAGCTTTGGCAGGGCAGAAAATGTTAGTGGGCAACAGAAACCCCTCAGGGATGACTTGGGGCATGCCACCTGTATGTATTTGGTTTACCTGCTGTTTTGGATTAGGGTTAAAACTCAAGCTAGGGTTAGGTTGAGAAAACTTGGGACCATGCTGCATCTCCGGGTGCCTGGAATTAGCTTAGGCAGGGCAGAAAATGTTTAGTGGGCAACAGAAACCCCTCAGGGATGACTTTGGGCATGCCACCTGTATGTATGGGGATTATACCTGTGCTTTTGGATTAGGGTTAAAACTCAAGCTCGGGTTAGGGTTAAGTAAACTTGGGTCCGTACACATCTTCCGTTGCCTGGAATTAGCTTAGGCAGGGCAGAAAATGTTAGTGGGCAACAGAAATTCCCTCAGGGATGACTTTGGGCCTGCTGCCTGTATGTATGGGGATTTTACCTGTGCTTTTGGATTAGGGTTTTAAAACACAAGCTAGGGTTAGGGTTAAGAAAAGTTGGGTCCGTGTCCATCTCTCCGGTGCCTTGAATTGGCGTAGGCAGGGCAGAAATGTAGTGGGCAAACCGAAACACCGCCCATGGATGGTTTTTAGAAATGCTACCTGATGTATGGGGATTTACCTGTGCTTTGGGGATCAGGGTTAAAACTCAACTGCTAGGGTTAGGGTTGTGAAAACTTTCTTCTGTACCGCATCTCCCCGTTGCTAGAATTAGCTTCGGTTGGGGCAGGAAAATGTTAGTCGGCAACAGAAACCCTCATGGATGGCTTTGGGCACTACACCTGTTGTATGGGGATTATACCTGTGCTTTGGATTAGGGTCTAAAAACTCAAGCTAGGGTTAGGGCTAAGGAAACTGGGTCCGTGCGCATCTCCCGTTGCCGGAATTAGCTTAGGCAGGGCGAAAATGTTAGTGGGGCAACAGAAACACCCTCCCATGGGTGACGTTGGGCCTGCTACCTGTATGATGTGGATTATACCAGTGTTTCAAGATTAGGGTAAACTCAAACTAGGGTTAGGGTTGAGGAAAACGTGAGATTCCGTTGCGCAATCTACTGGTTGTCTGGAATATAGCTTAGGCAGGGCAGAAAATGTTAGTGGGGCACAGAAACCTCTCAGGGATGACTTTGGGCGTGCTACCTGTATATATGGGGATTATACCTGTGTTTTTGGATTAGGGTTAAAATTCAAGCTAGGGTTAGGTTTTAGAAAACTTGGGCCCGTGCCCATCTCCCGGTGCCTGGAATTAGCTTAAGCAGGGCAGAAATGTCAGTGGGAGATAGAAACCTCCTCAGGATTACTTTCGGCATGCTCCCAGAATGTATGGGGATTTTACCTGTGCTTTGGATTAGGGTTAAAACTCATCTAGGGTTATGTTAGAAAAATTGGGTCCGGCGCATCTCCCGGTGCCTGAATTAGCTTAGGCAGGGCAGAAAATGTTAGTAGGTAACAGAAACCCCTCAGGGATGGCTTGGGCATGCTACCTGTATGTATTTGGATTTTACCTGTGCTTTTGATTAGGGTTAAACTCAAGCTAGGGTTAGGGTTGAGAAAACTTGGGTCCGTGCCCATCTCCCGGTGCCTGGAATTAGCTTAAGCAGGGCAGAAAATGTCAGTGGGAGATAGGAAACCTCCTCACGGATGACTTTCGGCGCATGTTCCCAGAATATATGGGGATTTTACCTGTGCTTTTGGATTAGGGTTATAAAACTCAATCTAGGGTTAGGTTAAGAACGCTTGGGTCCGTGCGCATCTCCCGATGCCTGGAATTTGCTTAGGCAGGGCAGAGAAATGTTAGTGGGCAACAGAAAGCACCTCATGGGTGACTTTGGCATGCTACCTGTATGTATGGGGATTATACCAGTGTTTCAAGATTGGGGTTTAAAACTCAAGCTAGGGTTAGGGTTGAGAAAACTTGGGGGTCCGTGCACATCTCCCGGTGTCTGGAATTAGCTTAGGCAGGGTTGAAAATGTTAGTGGGCAACAGAAACCCCTCAGGGATGACTTTGGCATGCCACCTGTTTGTATAGGGATTATACCTGTGCTTTTGGATTAGGGTTAAAACTCAAGCTAGGGTTGGGGTTAAGAAAACTTGTGTCCGTGCCCATCTCCCGGTGCCTGGAATTAGCTTAAGCAGGGCAGAAAATGTCAGTGGGAGATAGAAACCTCCTCAGGGATGACTTTCGGCATGCTCCCAGAATGTATGGGGATTTTACATGTGCTTTTGGATTAGGGTTAAAACTCAATCTAGGCTAGGTTAAGAAAACTTGGGTCCGTGCGCATCTCCCGGTGCCTGGAATTAGCTTAGGCAGGGCAGAAAATGTTAGTGGGTAAGAGAAACCCCTCATGGATGGCTTTGGGCATGCTACCTGTATGTATTGGATTTTACCTGTGCTTTTGGATTAGGGTTAAACTCAAGCTAGGGTTAGGGTTGAGAAAACTTGGGTCCATGCTCATCTCCCGGTGCGTGGAATTAGCTTAGGCAGGGCAGAAAATGTTAGTCGGCCAAAGAAACCCCCTCAGGGATGAGTTTGGGCATGCTACCTGTATATATGGGGATTATACCTGTGCTTTCGGATTAGGGTTAAAACTCAAGCTAGGGTTAGGGTTGAGAAAACTTGGTCCGTGCGCATCTCCCGGTGCCTGGAATTAGCTTAGGCAGGGCAGAAAATGTTAGTGGGCAACAGAAACACCCTCAGGTGTGATTTTGGGCATGCTACCTGTATGTATGGGGATTATACCTGTGCTTTTGGATTAGGGTTAAAACTCATGGTAGGGTTAGGGCTAAGAAAACTTGGATCCGTGCGCATCTCCCGGTGCCTGGAATTAGCTTAGGTAGGGTAAAAATGTTAGTGGGTAGTAGAAACCCTCAGGGATGGCTTTGGGCATGCTACCTGTATGTATTGGTTTTACCTGTGCTTTTGGATTAGGGCTAAAACTCACGCTAGGGGTAGGGTTGAGAAAACTTGGGTCCATGCTCATCTCCCGGTGCGTGGAATTAGCTTAGGCAGGGCAGAAAATGTTAGTCGGCCAAAGAAACCCCCTCAGGATGACTTTGGGCATGCTACCTGTTTGTATGGGGATTATACCTGTGCTTTTGGATTAGGGTTAAAACTCATGCTAGGGTT
>JAHFWL010000120.1:0-66845 GCA_021292165.1 Shinisaurus crocodilurus | reverse complement strand
CCTTCAGTTTCCTAACGCCCAAGTTATAGTGGGCGGAGATTTAATGCAAGAATAGGCCCCAATGATGAGGCCCGTGTACTCTCGATATAATGCTGCCCCTCCCATACATGATATAGGATTTCCATGCTTTTCCCGGCTATCTAAGGACGTTAAATCAAATCGAGGGGATTTCACCTCGCCCAACTAGTGGCCAACCTTGACGTTTTCATTCTAAATGGAGCAACACATGGTGACTTCCCTGGAGAATTCACCTACTGGTCTGAGCGTGGTGCTAGCACAATAGATTATGTCATGAGCTCCCGAATTTGTTGGCTAGCGTGATGTATTTAAAAGTCACTCCGTCAGGACAGCGACCATTACCCATTTCTTTAAAATTCAGTATTGGAAATACGGTCGCACCACCTGGCAGATAAATTAAACCCAGATCTTGTGTTAGTTGAGGATCATAAAAGAATTAGATGGTCCCATAGGGTAGAAGAGCTTTACTCTAACTACTTAAGATCGGAGGGCCGCCAAACTTTTACGAGATCAGCATAGCGAAGTTCCCCGATCAGTTATTTCAGCGTACCAGGATCTGGCGCTTGATTTACAACAGATACAAATAAAAACTAATTTTCGCCCCCTTAATCCTCACCACAAATCATAATTCCAAATCCTGGTTCGATCAAGAATGCGTTGAGATAAAAAAGCAGCTCGTCATGCATTTTAAACAATACAAATTAAGCAAGGCCACGGTATCCCCTCAACATTACATCTTAAGAAGCGACAAAGGAGTTAGTCAAGAAAAAAAAGAGAGAAGCACTAAACAAAGCATGGAAGCAGTTGATCTGTGCAGCCAGAAATAATGACTTCACTTTTCTGGCATATTGTTGGTCGCGCCTTCGGCCTCAAATTTCTAAGATGGCTAGTCTAGTTTTGCCTGAGGTCTAGGGAATCATTTCGAGCTCTCTATTCAGCAGGCCCAGACCCTTAGTCATTACAGACGCTGAACTGGCAAATATTCCTGCATGGCAACCAGTCTCAATACATGAAATTAAAAAACGAGTCTCCTTATGCAAACCTGGAAAGGCCCGGGGGCAGACTGCATTCCTAAAGAAACAATTAAAAATACATAGGTTGGTGGGCCCCAGTTTTGGACTCACTTTTTTACGTCAATAGACCAATCCGCACAAATTCCTTCAGATTGGGGTCTGGCAATTATTGTCCCAATCCATAAAAAGGGCTCAAAATGTGATCCATCTAATTACCGCCCAATCAGCCTACTAAGTATAGTAAGCAAGCTTTATGCTAGACACCTGTCCTGGAAACTTTGGGAATGGATGGACCGGGAAAAAATATCAGTTGAAGAGCAAGCGGGGTTTAGGCCAGGTCGTTCCACCTTTGACCAATGCTTGATCTTACATCACCTTATCAAGAAATACAGATCTAAACCCCATGGAGCTCTTTTTACTGCCTTTGTAGATTTCAAAGCTGCATTTGATAGTATTCCCAGGGATAAGCTGTGGGCAAAACTGGAGGTCACTTCTATCGACGATCGCAGGCTTTTAATACTCATCCGCACCCTCCAGGGAAAAAACACTCTCAGAGTAAGATGCAACCCGCAGGGCCATCTATCATCCCCAATTCCATTAAACAGAGGGGTTAAACAAGGCTGTATCTTGGCCCCCGCTGTTATTTAATTTTTATATAAATTCCTTGGTCACCACTCTATCAGATGCTAGCTGCCATCCACCAAAACTGGCAAACCGCCCGGTTCCCGCCCTACTATATGCAGATGACATAGTTGTTATTTTATCATACACAGAAGTAGGCCTTAGGAGAGCCCTACGTGGTCTCTCAGCGTACTGCACCGAGGAGCAGCTTGTTATAAACTATAACAAGACCAAGATTCTGGTCTTTTCAGCGAGATTCACAAAGCATAACTGGAGGCTAAACGATCATATTATTGAACAGGTCAAGATCATTAAATATTTGGGCGTAGTCTTCCAAGTTTCTGGATCATGGAGGGCTCAAATCGCACACTCTGCTGAGCACGCCCAAAGAACAGCTTCAGCCATTCTAAGATTCTTCTTTATGGAAGGTGGCTCCCACATACCATCTGTCATCAAGTTTTTTCAGGGAAAAGTCTTAGCCCAACTACTGTATGGCTCCCAAGTATGCATTTACAAAGACCCTTGCCCCTTGGAGGTAATTATGACAAAATTCTTACGCTCCATATTCGGCACTCCATATGGAACTCCTAACGCCTTACTTAGATTAGAGGCGGGCCTAATCCCCATCAAAGCACGAGCCTGGATAAATATAATCAATTATTGGTTGAAATTAAATCTCAGCCCACAAGGATTATCCCCTCTGATATTGATAGACAAATTGAAGGGCGGATGGGTAGAATTGGTGGAGGAAAAACTGCAACAGTATGGGTTCTCTCCCCAGTGCTCCTACAATTTGGATTTATAAAGGCCAAGGAAATAATTAGTGAACGTATTAAGGATGTTGCCTTGCAGGAGGACAGAGCTCGTGCAGCCAGTTACATGCCACCTCTGATTTATACCAAGAATTGCGCCCCCGAGGTTTATCTTAACAACCTGGTAATACCAACACATCGCAGGGCGTTTACACTGGCGTGCTTTGATTCTTTACCATCAGCTCTTTGGAGGGCAGATATCGAGGAACACCCTATCCCCAATGAACCTGCCCATGTCAATCGAATGAGGTAGAAACAATTACCCATCTATTATTACATAGCAGTTATTACAAGGACATTCGTTCCTTTATATTGCTTCAATTTTAAGAAATGCTCCAGGCAGATCAGATACATTTTATGTCTCCCTCCTCCTATCGGGTTCAAGAAATGAGATAACTCAGAGTGGCAAGATTTTGCGCCCAGGCATGTAAGATTAGGAAGCAGTCGATAAAACCATCTTAAAGACAAAATTAAATTATCTTAATATATTTGTTTTATCTTTACTTTTGTAAATAAATAATATGATGTATGTATGTATGTATGTATGTATGTATGTATTTTACGTTTGGTCTATGACCGTAACTAAATAAACTGAACTGAGCTTGATATAACAAAATCTCTAAGCAGTTTCCATGCCCAAGTATGAAAAATCACTATTAAAATACTTAATTCATAAACAACTGCAGGTACAACTAGAATAAACAATAACAGAAACAATTTAAACAATTAAAAAAAAACAATATAAAAGCATCAATGGGCAGTATCCACACCTGCCCACTTCCCCGTGGGACCCATCATTGGTGCAACAGGGAGCTAGCACTTGTAAAAATAACGAGAAATGAGTTGAAATGCTCATCTCTGGAATGGGGCAGGTCAGCGGAGCTTTCTGCTGACCCGTCCCAATCTGGAAGAAAGTGTTTTCTGCTTGTTTCTGGGGTTGCTTTTAGAATGGCTAGCTTTCTGTTGCATGAGCAGTGGGGTCCTGATTGTGCAACAGTAGCATTGGCTACTGTCCAAATTTTATTTATTTATTTATTATATTTATACCCCGCCTTTTTTCCTGCAAGGAACCCAAGGCGGTTTACATAATCCTCCTTTTCCTCTCCATTTTATCCTCACAACAACCCTGTCAGGTAGGCTAGGCTGGAGCAGCAGCATGAATATCAGTTACACGCCAGGGACAGTTTGCATAAACAGATTCAGTTTCAGGAGGCATTTAAAGCTCTCCACATTTTCTGCTTCCCAAACTGCATGGGGCGGGGGAAGTTCTAGAGTAGTGATGGCGAACCTATGGCAGGGGTGCCACAGCTGGCACGCGGGGACCTCTCTGTGGGCACTCGAGCCATTGGTCACCAGATCGCGAAAAGACCGTCCCCTTCTGCAAAACACTAATGATCTTGTTCTTTCTCACAGTGTGGAACAGAATGATTTTATTCTAGAATTCCTGTTACAGAATTCTTTTCTACATTGTTATCACATTTAAAAGATTTTGAAGAATGATGCACAGAGCATGGCTTGGATGTAAAGCCCTAGAGGGTGGGTGCCACTACTAAGAAGGCCCACTTTCTAGATGTCACATGGCGACATTCTGTGGTCATGGAATGACCAGCAAGGCCTTGTGCCATAATAACTTTCCCTTTAAGGTGCTACAAGACTTTTATTTGTTTGTTTGTTTGTTTTTGCTCCATCAACCAATGCACCTGCCATTAGTATTAAGAATTTCCATGCCAAAGTATTAAAAATCACCATTAAAATACTTAATTCATAAACAACTGCAGGTACTATGAAAATAAATAATAAGAGAAACAATTAAAACAATTAAACAACAACAATATAAAAGCATCAATGGGCCGTATCCAAGCCTGGCCACGCACCAGTTAATTAATGAACAAATGAATTTCAAAGATGGATATGAAGGTGAAATTGCCTAAGTGCAATTGATCAAGAGATTCAGCTTTATTTCCTGTGCTGGGAATGGGCACCTTAAAGTCATTGACAGAGTGTCCTGAGAGGTTGAAATGTTTCTGAACATTGCCAGATTCACTCTTCTAGAAGCTAAACATGAACTGGATCACAGTTTGCCATCAAAATCTTTACATTTCTGAAGTTCACAATGCATTTTCATGCAGACTGGAAAAAAATTGCAATCCAATGTGGAATTGGGATGAAACAAATCTAGCATTGGAAAAATGAGAACCTGTGCAAAATCAAACTTGACAGATTCACCCATTCCTTGGATTGAGTCTAGCAATCCATTCCTTGGATTGAGTCTAGGTTCTTCTTTCCCATGAGATGCCCTCGAACACTGGACTTCCCCCACGCTGCTTCCAGAATTGATTTAAACCGTGGGTTTACAGAAGGTAGATCTCCAGGTGTTTGGGACTTCAGCTCCCAGAAGAGCCTGCCATCATGGTCAAGGGTCAGGAGAAATACTGGGAGTTGAAGTCCAAAACATCTGGAGATCTTCTTTCTGCCCAACCCTGGTTTAAACCATGCCGGCAGCATGTAAGGTCCACACATCCTACCCTCCCTATACTTGAAATTCTAATTGTAGCCATTCCAAGGAAAATAAACGGAAATGCATAGTATGTTAATATAATGGAGAAGGAAGCTGCAGGATATCGCTAAGACACAGGAAATATCTCCCCCCCCCTTTTTTGGCCAGATATACATTCCTTTGGATTAGTTCTAGCCCAAATTCTGACAACTGTGGGTGGTTTTATATGAAGAAACTTTTTGCCTAACTGGTTTAGGGATTGCTGAGACATAATATGCATTTAGGGCAAGTCTTCCTACTAACATTGCCCAAGCTTTCACATAGTTCTGAAAGTTTTTCCTGGTATCCAGATGTGACCCAGCTCAAATTCCTGGGTTCTAAATGCTTAAGGATGTTGTTCTGCAACTACATTTCTGCATCTAGGTTCAGAGCAGTTTGCTTCCCATGGACCTCTTCATCAACACTGTGCTCTTCTTGATCCTCTCTTGCTGTCCCTGGGATGCAGAAGGTCAACGCTTCAATACTACTGCCATCACAGTGCCCAATGGAGGACCATTGGGTACTTGGGGACCCATCCAATTTTGTCGCAAACCCCACGGATATGCTAATGGATTCTCACTGAAGGTAAGAATCTCAAAGAATCAAAGGAGATCACTACATGGTGCTGCACTGGGAATGATGGCTAGTTAAATTTTATACGTTTGTATCACTAGGTGTCAAGTTTTAAGATCAAATTCACTGGGGAGAATCCAGTGGGGCATTTTTGCCTCTGCCAATTCTCTTCTGCCTTGCTGATTGCATTGTGCAAGCAGCCCCCACCATGTGTGCAATGGTACATTAGTGCTTCTAGGAAAACCTGAAACGAGCGGAAACACTCATTTCTGGAATGAGGCAGGTTGGGGGGTGCTCCCATATGGGAGCTGCTCGGACCAGCCCCCTTCCAGAAAAGAGCATTTGCAGTCATTCTGGGGCTTCACCTAGGAAGCACTAAATCTCCCTTGCATGAATGGTGGGTCCCGCTTGCACAACACAGTCGGGGAGACCTACCGCTTGCACGATAGAATCGGTGGGGCAGAAAATAATTGGTGAGGGGCGTAAGCGCCCTGTTGGATAATGCTCAGTATGTTTTTGCATCCATTAGCTTTTTAAAATTGAGAACAAAAATGTCCTTTGTATAAGCTTGTTACCTAGCTCCATTGTTTTGGAATGATGCCATGTTTATTTCTGCTCGAGTGCAGGGGGAATTTCCAGTAATAAACATTGGTTGGATCCAAGTCAACCTGTTTGCCCTTAAATTAGTCATGACTAACTTTTTAAGGCTGATTTCAATGGGGCCAACTGTCATGGTCCCGGGTGTAATGCGGCCAAGCAGAGCCAGAACCTTCAGAGCCAGCTGGTCCCTCAGAAGACCCTGGCACTAGCCAAGATGGTCTGGGACCATCAGGGATGATGCCTTCAAAACTGCCTCCTAGAGAGGCAGAGAGCTCAGCTCCTGAGGTAATGGGGAATGCTGGGCCACCAGTAAGCCCCAGAGAAGGCCAGAACCGCAAGATCCATGAAAGGATGGTGGCCAGGCACAAGAGTGCTTACTTACTGAAGAGGGGCTTGCCTCATGAGGAGAACCCTCTAATGTTTTTCAGCTGAACACTGGGTGGGGCTCTGATATCTTTAGGTTTATCTGCTCTCACATATGTGAGCAGTTTTATGATGCCTGATTTATCCACAACTTTAGCAGAGTCTTCTTCTCCCACCAGGTACATGGGTTCCAAGGTCCTGGAGATCGGTACGATGATACAGGTCTGAATGGAATCCGCCTGCACTGTTTTAATGGGCAAGAAATTGAGTCTACGGTTGGTCCGTGAGTAGCTTTCTTTTGCTTATTCTGCTTCTTTGACTTTATTGTTTACAGCGTGATGGTGGGAGGAGCTGAGTTGAAAAACTTTATGCTAGGCTAGATTGGCACCAACCAAAGGTAATGCCAGAGTTCATCTGGCTTGTTATGAGTTCTCAAAGGGCACGTCATCTTGGCCTTTTTGGCTTTTGGCACAACTTCACCTGATCCATACGCTCATGGCAGGACCAGCATTGTTAGCCGAACATTTTTATTTGAATTTTAAAATCCATAAAAACATAATACAGAAAACAAAGCAAAACAAAAACCAAACAAGCATACATTACCAAGACCAAACAACATTGAACTAAAAAGGACTCCACAACCAAGTATATCAAATCTTCTATATAATCATTATAAAGAAGTTGCTTTCTTTCTTTTTTTCTTAAGCAAAATATGTATATATATATATAAGGAGGAGGAGTCCGTTCCTGTCAAATATCTCGCCGCCGCCGCCACTGAGCTAGAAGGGGCTGCCGTGGGCTCAGAGCCCCCTCGCCGCCACCCCGGGAACCTTCGGAGGCTGTGGGGAGCCAAGTAAGTGCTCCCGCAAGCCCCCTCGCACCGCCGAGACCGCTGCCTTGCTTACCTTGCTCCACACAGCCTCCAAAGGTTCCAGGGGGGTTGCAAGGAGGCTCTGGGGCCTGGGCCAGCGGTGGCAGCAAGGGAGGGTGGCGGGGGGGGGAGTCCTCTCCTGTCCCCACTGCCTGTGACATTTTTTAAACTGCAAATTTTCCCCCAAAAAAGTGCATCCCCCCCCCCCATACGCTAAATCATGAAGATATGGATTGGGGGGGGGAGGAGCATTTGTGCAATTACACATTTCCAGAAATGCACACTCTGACAGTCTGACCTTTCACACAGATGCCCAACACTTGCACGAGTGTACAGTTTTGAACTGAAATGCAAGTCCGGGAATCGCAAACATGTCCCGAGAATTGTGCTCCTGCTTGCAGTTGCAGATGGAATGTATTCACATGATTTGCGAACACGAACGAAATTCTCATACACCGCCAAGTCTCAGCCGTGTTGAAGAGTGCCTCACAATGTTGCAATGCAGCTTATTACCACCACTACTCCACCCCATCTGGGCACATTCTGCCAATGGTTGGTTTGATTTTCCATCCAAAAATGGAAAAGAGCCAGTGTGGCGTAGTGGTGAGAGTGTTGGACTGGGACTCAGGAGATCCGGGTTCTAGTCCCCGCTCAGCCATGAAACTCACTGGGTGACTTTGGGCCAGTCACTGCCTCTCAGCCTAACCTACCTCACAGGGTTGTTGTGAGGGTAAAATGGAGAGGAGGAGGAGGATTACCGTATGTAAGCCGCCTTGGGTTCCTTGCAGGAAAAAAGGTGGGGTATACATATAATAAATAAATAAATAAATAAATAAATAAAATACCCTTTGGAAAACACCTCAGGCCAGAGGTCAATTTAATTCAACGGGGCCCCTTCAGACTCTTCCCCACTCCGAATCCAGGGGTCAACTGATGTGTAAGCCTTATGTTCCACTGAGCCACATACACATTATGCTTTTGACCCAGCAGAGCATCATCTGACCACAGTCGGTTAACCTTTAAACTGAACACTTATCTTTTCCTATCACTGATAATGTGCTTTATTTTTGTTGCAACGACTCAGAGACCCAACGGTTTGAATTGCACATGCTACTGCTTATACTCTGACAGTCTGACCTTTGTTTCACATAGATGCCCAACCTGTTTTCCCTCTTTCCTTAGGGCTAAAGTTGCATCATTCTTATCAATGGTCAATAGTCATTTCATCCCTGCCCACCATCCAAAAGCAGGTCATGCTTCAGGGTCAGTTCATAGGAAAGGTCCTAAAATACGGAGCCTAGTCTTCTGGTGAGGGCTTTCAACTGGAGTTAGAAGAAGCTAGACTTCCATTCTGGAGTGCATGTTTTGCAAGGAGGCATCCATGAAAGATGAGGTTATTAATGCCTACTAATCATGATGGCTATATATTACCTCCAGTATCAAAAGCCATAGGCCTCTGTATGCCAGTTGTTGGGGGCACTCATGGAAAGCTGCTGTTGGGCTCATATCCTACTTCGGGAATTCCCATTGGAGCAGCTGGTCGGCCACTGTGTGAACAGAATACTGACCTAGAGAGGCCTTTGGTCTGAGCCACCATGCCCCTTGTTTTGTTCTTTTTGCCTCTTGTGAGTTGCCCAATTCGTCCGTTCTTTCAGATGCCTGAGCTAAGTCTGGTTGCCAACCCCACACTTTCCAGCTCCCTCTTTGTGAACCCAGATCCCATTCCCCTCCCTGATAGTGATCCAAAAAGAACATGCATAAATCTGAACATAAAGGGGTGGGTGAGAGGAACCCCTTTGAGAGAAAGGAGAACTTCTCCAGAGTGAGGCGGCTTTTCTTTGTATTTTTCATTAATGTGGTGGCTTGGATCTTGAAGGGGGCATAGTTAGGATTAGAAAAAAGATTCGTTGCTGAGTAAAATAAGAATAAGATTTAATATTGAATAAGAATCTGAATAATAATTGGTTATTGGTAAAAATGTATTGAGTCTGGACGAAACTTAGTATTAACTAAATGTGGATTAAAATCTAGGTTATGAAGTAATGTGAAAATGTGAAATAATAATAATAATAATAATAATAATAATTATTATTATTATTATTATTATTATTATTATTAAATGAAATAAAAGCTAGGCTGTGTGTTTTTATAAATAGAGGGAAGGAAGATAGATATTTTCATTAAATATAAGTAGAAATATTAAATATTGTTCAAGTAGAAGGATTAATATCTATGTTTAGGAGTAAAGTGCTGTAAGATTTCAAGGCTTTGTGAATTTGTGAGGTTGATAAATAAGAGAGGGGGGAACTTATATATATACATATTTTGCTTAAGAAAAAAAGAAAGAAAGCAACTTCTTTATAATGATTATATAGAAGATTTGATATACTTGGTTGTGCAGTCCTTTTTAGTTCCTCCACTGTGGCACTGTGCCGCAAGGGCCGCTGGGATATGTGGCCTCCGAGCCTCCTCACACCAGCTAGAGGAAAAATATGGCTGGCGTGATGAGGCTTGCTTGTGTGTCACTCACCTCCCTGCGGTGCCACGGCATTCATATTTAACATGAACGATGGGCCGCTGTGTCGTGTGAATACACCCAGTGAGAAGGTAGACTCACTGAAGGAGGTGGCACCCATTGAGTTTGTCTTGCCTAAGGGCCCTGAAAAACCTGGAGCCGGCACTGCCCCAATCTGCTCCCTGGCAGGAAAAGGTAGTCTGCTGGGACTTGGGGACCAGCTGCCGCCACCTTCATCTGGGGGTGGGTGGGTATACAAGGAGGGAGGGGCAAAGGTGAGCATATCGTGAACATGTAAATAGAATACACGTGAAGCCCTAAAGATGTTGTCAGTGTCCACTTGAATGTTCACAAAGGCTTGACCTCTCTTGGTGTGAGCATAGGGATTCACATTCATTTTTTAATTGACATAACTCTCTTCTTTGGCAGGTGGGGAACTTGGACAAAGTTTAAGTTATGCCCTACAGGCGCTCTGAACGCTTTCTCCCTGAGAGTGGAAAAAGACCAGGGGACAGGCGATGATACAGCAGCCAACAACATCCAGTTCACCTGTGGAGATAATTCTAAACTGATAGGCAGAGGGCATAACTGGGGTGAGTTTGGCCCATGGAGCAAAATATGCCCGGGTGGCTACATATGTGGACTCCAAACAAAGGTGGAGGCAGAAAAAGCAAAACAAAGGTGGAGGTGTACGGACAACACAGCACTTAATGATGTGAAGTTCTTCTGCTGTGCTGGGTGAACCAGGAGTGTCTCTCCCCCTCCTACAATGTATCTGGTAGTTCTTTCACGATACTGAAAATAATAAAATAGCTATTATGACTACTAGCCATTGATATCCTTATCCTCTTTTCAGTTTAGTCTGTAATTTCAATCTTTTTGTTTACTCGTGTTTTATGAAGAAATAAGACCACTTCATGCCACCCAGTGCAGTGCAGTCTTTTCTGTTTTGCTGTCGCATTTTCCCCCCAAGCTTGATTTGTGGCAACTTCCTCTTATTTAAAGCTAGCAAAAGCAATCAGCTTCGCATGGGCTGGAATAGCCCTTAGTTCAAGCAAACATAAGCAGCTGTCAGAGTTGGATGAATTATGTCCATCCTGGGTGAATGAAGCCATTCCCTCTGGCACCCCTTGGAATGGTGTACCCCAATAACTCCCTGAGGGAAGGGGTCTGTCCACTCCATTCCTCTGAGGGGACTGCCCCACAGCAGGGGTAGGTGCAGGCACATACAACTCTTTCTCTCAGCCTGTTCCCACCTGGCTTCAAACTGTATCGACTTCAAAGCTATGTGCTGGTTAGGAAAGTGCCACCTAATCAGGGCCGGTGCAAGGCAGTTTGGTGCCCTAGGCAAGATTAGATATTTAGCGCCCCCCTCCCACTTGGGCCCTCCCTCCCTCCAGCCCGCCCCTATGCCCGTTATGACTGACTTGTGAAGTGACTGACTTGAAATAGAAGTCCAGAACAAGAGTGGTCACTGTCAACAAGTGTCAGTCTTTATACCCCTAGACCCTGTACCTATAAATAGAATAGTTATATAACCTATTCTTCACAACATGTTGATTCCAACTTGCCCCATGAGTCTGACACATAACACCTTGAGACTATGTCTGGTGACAGGAGACCTTGTGTACTTCACCTCAAGAGACATCCTCCATGTCAGGTGACAATCTCGATGTCAGGTGTCAATCCTCGTTCTGCCCATGCAAAACCTAACATCCCCCTGCTTTTTCCACATAGATGCAGAACGTGGTTATTTACCTAATACAACAGCAACAGCTTTGTTGACATCTGATGCTGTTCTTTCATCTATGGACTTTGATAAAAAAAACTTTGCAGGGATAACTTTACCTGCCAGAAAATTTGAACCACCATCAAATCACTTCTGATGTATCCCTTTGCATGACACAGTTTTATTTGCAGACCTAAAACTGTTCTTTGTGTATTGCTATCTGCCTGCAGCATAGCAATCCTGCCTTTGGTTTCCTGAAAAAACTGTAATAGGTTTTTCATATCAATCCCAGCATCCTTTAAACATTTTTAACAATTTTAAACTATTTAAACAAATGCAATAATTATTCAAGCTTTACAATAGCATAATAGCACAATACATAATACAATGCATTCAGTTCAATTTCAGTTGAACTCTAACTTTTAGATGATTATTTCTTTCAAAATCAATCAAAGTATGGTTATAAAAATAACAAACCTCAGGTGTGTTCTGTTGTTCTTACTATCACAACCACAACTGGCATTTCTGTGAATCTGTAAGCCACCTGTGCTCTGACTTGTAACATAGTCTGAAGTATGATGTTCCCTCCAGATAACACACAACTCCTTTTTCAGAGCTCTCCAAGCATGCTCTGTTGGTCTAACAGTCTGCCTATTACACTGACAGCAATATCTGGCCTTGTTGCTTGCACAATGAAGCTCAACAGCCCAATGCTTCTGTGTAGCACTCAAACTGCCTTTCCATCAGCATGTGCTTGAAAATCCTCAATTATTTGGAGTCTCTCACTGAGTTAACTATCTCCAAATTCTCAATCACATCCATGATATTCTCTGGTTTGTTTCCCCTTTTGGTTTCTCCCTCAACCTCTATTTACAAATAAACAGTTGATCCACCACCAAGCAGTTTCAATTAAAAAAATGAAATCCCAAACCCTGGATCAATTATATCATATTGCTTCTATCTGTCCAGAAAAAAAACACAACAACAATAGATCATCCATCTAACAAAGTACATACAGTCTATGTCCCTGTTCCTCCTGTTTAACAAACAAACATTGATCTGCCTCTCTGTGCAAATCTCAAATCCAGCAATGTTTGAGTTCAAAACAGAATTCCAGCCTCCAGCTGATTCTATCTTTTCCTACAGAAAATTCTCAGACAGTTTTCCATTTAAAATGCTTATGTTCCAATATTTCCAACTGTGAAATATTCATACATCTCTCCACATTCTTAAACATCAGTCTAACTGTTTCCAAAGCAAATAGTTGCTGCACTCATCTCATGATTTTCCAGCCCCTTAGCAAAACCACAAGCAACCAATCTTGCTATTTGACACACTTAACCTTGCAATCTGGTTAGTTTTCATCTAAAAAATCTATCTGGTAACAAAGATTTCCATGGACTGCTGTTTGTTTCACCAGCCGCCATGTTTTGTTCTTTATCCAAAGAATTCAACTCAGCTTGCATAGCCTGAAGCTATGGTTTAACTTCCTTAACAGACAATTTTTCACCTCTTTGAAATTTTGAGGTTTCAAAATGGCTTTCCCTGCAAATTCATCCTGATATCTCACAGGTTGTTTGACTCACCTGTTCCTTACCTCATCAGTTATCAGGTTTCTGTTCCAATGAACTTGCTCCAATGATGAACAATCATTTATATAGCCTCCTCTAAACAAAATGTGTATCAGATTATGTCAAATTTACCTGACTGTCTCTCAGCAAATGCTTTTCTATTCTGACTCTGAACTTGATGCATTAACAGAATTAATTTTGAAAAAATCTTACCTTTTTATTCAGCATTATACTCAACACTTCTAGATAATCTCACCATCCAAGTGTTATTCATGAGAAACACAATATTCACATATCCTAGAAAAATCTCATGTAAGCCTCCCTTACAGATTTCTTCTATTTTGAGGTGTATGTACCTATGTTACGACAGATAATTCTGGGCGCTAGATTCCCTCTAACCCCACACTCTTACGAAAGGTTTAGGATCTTTGGCTGGGGTAAAACCTGTGCTGCTGGGGTGGAAAGTGTGCGCTTTGCTCCTTTTACACTTAAACAAACCTACACACACACACAGACTCTAGAAACAAAAGGGTGGTTTTATTGAAGAAGAATACAGAGTAGGTACAGCGTCTTACTTGTTGGTAAAGCAAACCTAGTGATGTCAGGCAGCAAAATATCCTTACGCTATGGTTCAAACACACCCTGTATTCTGGAGAGGAGAAAAAGTCCCTTTTGCCCTGACAAGCCTGAACAGAAAAGGAGGGGGGGGAAAATTCCCGCCTAGAAGGATAGAAAAGCAAAGTCCCCGCTACTACCTGTCTGCTGTGATGAGGTTCCAGCTGTAGCCCTGCAGTTCGCATTCCAAGGTGACCCCTTCAGCTCTTTCTCCCGACCCACCTTGCTAAAACCTCTTGGTTCTTATAGTCTCTTTCCCGCCTTTTTGGAGGGAATGAGAGCAGTGGGGGTGGTCTTTGCCCCACCCATGTCTTCCAACCCTGCTAACGACCTTACTCTTTGTATTTTGATAGCTCTTGATGGGTGTACAAAGGTTTGGGTCTTCTTGCTGATGGGACTGTTTTTGGAGTTAGCTTCTGGTGGTATTCACCCAGTGGGGGGGGGGGGGAGCCATATCTTTTCAGGAGAAATCCTCCTGTGTTTTAGGCGATATGCAATATTCAGGTCTTAATCAATGCAAGCCTGCCACTCATTTGCCTATGCATGCCTCTAGGCTTCACTCACTCTTCCATTCAAGCCTTCAGTCATGACCTTTTGCCTTCTGGCCTGCTGGGGAGGTGGGCAGGCTGCTTCTTTTCTCTTGAACCCTTGCTTACCCAACGCTTCTTATGAGGGCTGTGGACTTCCTTTTGGAAGTGTAGCCATAACCAAATGATCAGAACTATATCTCATCTTAACACCTACATATCAGATCTAAGATCCTGAAATGTTTGTCCAGAAGATTCCTCCTATACACAGCTTTCCATAAGGTGTACAGTTAATCACAGAACTAAAACTTCTATCATGTACATAATCAAAAACATTTAAGAGTTCCTACCCAAACCTCATTAGCCAAATTAGCATCACCTCTTCTGAGTGTTTGTTTACTCTTCCACACAATCCATGTGTTCAATACCACGTCCTGTTAGAAATGCATCAAAATATGCACTGAATTGAACTTCCCCATATCTCAAAAGAAATAGGTAACATGGGTAATATACTTGTTTCCCACCCAAGCACAAAAACACTTTGACTTTGTTCAATACTCCAGCTTTCTAACATGTACACAACCTGTACTTAGTGTATTGATCAATTAACATCATGAAATAACGTGCCTCTCCTCTAAAAACCTTCAGAGTATCCACAAGATTACCAAGAACAAATTAAAAATGATTTGTCAGCTCGCCTTCCAGTTTAGCTCCTGAAAGTTTGTTTTCCCTTGTATAGTGCACAAAATTACCTTTCATGTGAAAATTACAATTTTCCAAATGCTTTGAGCTTTCCCCAACCAGTTTGCATTTTATTTCACAGCCTGTGAATCTAAATGACCAAACATGTGTGATATGCATGCATGTACATGTCATACATATAAGCATTTAACTTTTTTACAGTTGCAACAGTACAACTTTCCATTTCTTTATTACATCATTACAGTATGATAAAAGAAATAATCCATCTCTTAGCTTTGTCCTATAAACATACCTTCTAATTATGCAGTATTTTACATTTTGCTACAGAGAAATAAACAATACACTCAAGTTAGCATGCCATATATACATTCAGTACACTTCCTGACATTTTCAGAGCAGATCTGGTATTTCAACCTGATCGTGTGTCAGCTCCCTTATTATGTCCTTCTTTGCATATCCAGGGCTCAGTGGTGGCCCCGGTTTCAGCTGCCAAGAGCCTTGGTGTTTTGCTGGATGATCGTTTGTCCTTGCGTCCTTTTATTAATAGGACTGCTAAGGCATGTAATTTTCACCTTTTGAACATTCGCAGGATTCGCAAGTTTTTGTCTCCTGAAACAGCCCATCTGCTTGTTCAGGCTTTGGTGGTATCCCGCTTGGACTATTATAATAGCTTAATAGCTGGCTTGCCCTCTTCTGTGCTTCTTCCACTGGTTCTGGTTCAGAACAGTGCTGTTCGTGTTGTTCTGAACTTGCCCCGATACTCCCATATTACTATGTCCCATAGGAATCTTCATTGGCTACCCATTCGGACTAGGGCTCAATTTAAATTATTGGTTCTTGCCTTCAAGGCTTTGTGCTCTAATGTCCCTCATTACTTATCATCTAGGCTTTCCTGGTATGTTCCTGGTAGGAATTTAAGATCAGTGGGCCAGGGATTATTAGCGGTCCCACCGACACGCTCTGCCTTGTCAAGGCTGCGAACCTTTCAGGACCTGGTTCCACTTTTGTGGAAAAGGCTTCCCATGGACCTCCGATTGGAGGAAGATCTTTCCCGCTTTCAAACGGGATTAAAGACTTATCTTTTTAGTCAGCCAGAATGAGTGGTTGGGCTAATGTGGTGGTTGCTGGGATTTGATACTGCATAGTAAGTGGTTGGTGTTGGTTATTTTATTGTATTGTTATGTTTACTGTATATGTTATTTGTCCCGCCCTTTGGTATAAGGGGCATTATAAATAAACGTTGTTTATTATTATTATTATTATTATTATTATTATTATTATTATTATTATTATTATTATATATTACACTTTCTTGATTCCAAGTTATTCAAACTTTCAAGAAATACATTTCCAAAAACATGACTTTTAAAACCCCTCCTTCTGCTTATTTATGTCCAACACAGAAAGTTTGGTTTAAACAATCCACTGTTTCTGTTCAAACAAAATAATGTCCATTTTGTTATGTTCTGGGTTAAAACACAATGTTTCCCCCATCATCAGCACCCCTGCTGATTTCAAGCCCCTTCTTCTGTGATCCCACATGAAGAAAATTAAGAAAATGAAGAACAGCATCTCATTTGAAGCACAGCTCTCTGTTCAAAAACTGCTGCATTGTTTCTTCCCTGCTGCTTTAAAACCACGCCTCCACTGGTTTGGTACAGCTTCCCGTGTAGTATCAAGTTTCCCAAGATACGTTTCAGTCACACGTGACTTTGCTGCGACACATGCTCCAGACGCTTTGCCCACGTCAGACGTAATCCACTTAGTTTTGTAATCCAAGCTATTTGTTGACACAATGCAAGAGATAGCTGATCCACTGCTGAGCAAAGAAGCAAACTGTAAAAGAAATATGATCCTCCTGCTGTGGACTTCTGCAATGAGTAGACACAGACCCTCCTGGAGATATTTCCCTGCCCAATACAGCTCCTTGACAATCACTCCAGCAAGCTGTGGAAAACGAAATCCTTGTGTCCAGCGTTGTTCACTGTTCAGTAGCCTCGGATCTGCCAAGCCTGGCACCTCCATTCCAGCTTCTTCCAAAACGAAAAATCCTTCGTGTTTCTGCTCCTGCATTCCTCAGTTGTGCTGCATTCTTTTATCCCTGGCACAAAGCCCTGGCAGCCGAAAGATTACAAGCCACATCGCCTTTCCTGGTTTTGTTGACATTCCAAGTTCTTACAAATGTAAACCATCTCTTAACTCTTTAACTGCTGAAATTCTCCTGCGCCATCTGGGTTATCTCTGGGTGATCTGGGCCCATAACCAGATATGAGAGCTGGACTGACCCTGGGTTCAAAAGCTCACCTAGCCAGTGACCCTCAGTCCCAGTCACACAGACGGAAGGAGGAGATAACAGCAGTTAATAAAGATTAAAGAGGTTATTTGTAAGACCCAATTACATGGGATTAAGGCAAGCAATGCGTCTCTTACTCAGAAGAGATGACTCTTACTCACTACATGATTGCAGATTCAAATCCAAGACCCCAGTGGCAAGGCTGAGATGAAGTGATGTGACTGACTTGAAGTAGAAGTCCAGAACAAGAGTGGTCACTGTCAACAAGTGTCAGTCTTTATACCCCTAGACCACCTGTGGGGTACGCCTCCACAGGGGAGGTTTGGACTGACTCCAGGGGAGGTGTGAGTAGCCCCTCAACTATAAATTGTTTATTTTATAAGTACATAGCAGCGCAGCTTGGCAGCTGGCCCAACCTTATTTCTTTCTACTAATCTTGGGAGCTACTGCCATTCATTTAATTGAATATGCATTTTTTTTAGTCCAGAGACAGAGCATAAACTAAAAAATGCAAACTCGTCCTGCCTAAGCCTAAATGTTGGGCCGTTAAAATAATACATGGGAGGCATGGGTCAAAAGATTTTTCACAAGGGAGGTGTGACACCAAAAAGGTTAAGAACCACTGCCCTAGACCCTGTACCTATAAATAGGATATTACTCACCAGTTATATAACCTATTCTTCACAACATGTTTACTGCAAACCTGTCCCATGGTTGCTGACTCATATCACCTTGAGACTATGTCTGGTGACAGGAGACCTTGTGTACTTCACCTCAAGAGACATCCTCCATGTCAGGTGACAATCTCGATGTCAGGTGACAATTCCTCGTTCTGCCCATGCAAAACCTAACACCTACAGGCTGTAAGCAGTTTCTCCCAGTTTCTGGGCCAAAGAACACACTGAGTTGATCTCAACAGGGAAGAGATGTTCAATTGCTCTTCTGCTGGGCTGTGATGGGAGGCAGGCTAAGAGCTTTTCTACAAACCCCTCAACAGCAGCAGAAGACAGCGGAGGAAGCAGGTGGCAGGAAAAACAGCTGGCAGCTGGCGCCTTAATAGGATACATGAGTTGCTAATGTCATTACTATTTACATTCCTAAATAGCAGAATGAGTGTTAAATATGACATTTAATTGCAATGCTGATATCATTTGCTGCCAGTTTCATATTGTGCCAGGAAACTGATAAAACTGGTCATTTTGGGTTAGTATAGATTTCATAGATCATAGAGTTGGAAGGGGCCTACAAGGCCATTGAGTCCAACCCCCTGCTTAATGCAGGAAACTAGAGGAGGGGTCTCTCATCCAAGTAATAACCAGGCCTGACCCTGCTTAGCTTTCCACACTCAGACAAGAGGAGCCAGCCACTGAAGCATTACCCTGCTTAGCAGTAGTTGAGCATTTCCTGAAATGCACATACTATTTTAAGATTTAGTGATCCAACTGCTAGTGTGAGAACTATACAAATGGAACCTCCTTTCATCCCAAGGAACTCAGACCACTGGTTGACATATTTGGTGCACATGGCAGAGAGCATGGATAGCGCAGATTCCTTCTCATGTTACATTTGAGCTATGGGAGCCATTGCAGTGTGGCTCCTTCCCACATTGCTTTGGTAATGTGATAATATTGCAACTTCAAGAATTTTTTATTTTACTTTGAACATCTATATCCTATATAGTGAAGGCCACTGTAGCGTGGTGGTTAGATTGCTGGACTGGGACTCGGGAGATCTGGGTTCTAGTCACCACTTGGCCGTGAAACTCACTGGGTGACTTTGGGCCAGTCACTGACTCTCAGCCTAACCTACCTCACAGGGTTGTTGTGAGGATAAAATGGAGAGGAGGAGGAGGGTTATGTAAGCTGCTTGGGGCACCTTGCAGGAAAAAAGGTGGGGTATAAATATAATAAATAAATAGTTATTAACCACCCAGAGAGCTTCGGCTATTGGGCGGTATATAAATGAAATAAATAAATATGAATAAAATCTATCCTGATTACCAATCGAACATTTCCAAGGAAATGTACAATAAAAGGTCATCAGTAAAACAGCAGAAATTCTGTTGAACAAGGCTGGGGATTCATAGATTTCATAGATCAACAACACTGACATTTTTAAAACATCGCTCCCCCTCACATCTGGACTAACAGGAGTGAGTGAATGTTTAAAACAACAACAAACAGAATGTGTGTGTGTGTGTGTGTGTGTGTGTGTGTGTGTGTGTAGCAGCCAGGCATGGCCACCCCACCAGGAGTTGAGATCTGAAAGGCAAGTGATGGTTCTCAATTTGGGGGTGGGCATTTCCCCCCTGCTTTTTTTTTCTATCTTATATATGTCTACTCAGATGTAAGCCCCATTGAGTTCCATGGGACTGACTGCCAGGTAAGTGTGTGTAGTAGGATTGCATCCTTAATCCCCTTTCTGTTGCTGCTGCTATTTTGTAATCATGGTTGTTGTGGCATTATTATTATTTTTTTCATTTTTAAAAATCTGTTTGTTAGGATGGCAATCCTTCTTATTTTGCTTTTAAATTGCTTGGCTGACAATTATCTGTTGTTCGCTTAAAAGAAAATAATCTGGTGGTGGTTGCTCTCCTTGTGGTTGGTTGCTGGCAATTGTATTGTATTCTTATGTTTTCTTAAATGGCTTGATCTGTAGTTGCATTTCGTTCACTTTCTTATAGCCCCATCCTATGTGGGTGTCTGCAACCCTCTGAACCTGGAGGATTATGGGCATCCAACTGAGGACAGGAAGAGCACAGTAGATAGAATTGCTGCCGTGCTCCCCTTGGCCTCAAAAACATTTAGACAGCCAATTTCAGCTGTCTAAATTTTTTACCCCTCCTTGCTAGGAGGAGAGGCTGAGGCGCTGCTTGGATTCCTTGGAAGCCAGCCGTGCCTCACCCCTCCCCTTCCTGCCCCTGGGAACGCCCCCTCCCATGCCAGAACCGAAGATGGTCTTCTGGGTTTTTTTGTTTTGTTTTTTAATATTTTATTTTTAAAAATTTTCAACAATACAAAGAAAATAACACACACATATAACTTACATATACTCGAGTATAAGCCGACCCGAATATAAGCTGAGGCCCCTAATTTTACCCCAAAAACCTGGGAAAACTTATTAACTCAAGTATAAGCCTAGGGTGGGAAATGCAGCAGCTACAGTTACAGGTAAATTTAAAAATTACGGTAAATTTAAAAAATTTAAATTTAAAAAATAAAGATACGGTACATTACGGTAATTGAGGCATCAGGAGGCTGATGGGAGTTGGAGCTTTGGCGGCGGCAGCGAGGCTTTTTCGGTGGTGGGGTGCAGGTACGGTGGCGGGGGGTCTGGGGGTGGCGGGGGAGGGGGGTCTGGGGGTGGCGGGGGGGTCTGGGGGTGGTGGTGGGGTCCTGGGGGGGGCTTTGGCAGCGGCGGGCCTTCGGCGGTGGCGGGTCTTCGGCGGGGGCGAAGCTTTGGCAGCGGCGGGAAGGCTTTTTCGGTGGTGGAGGGTGCAGGTACAGTGGCGGGGGGGTGGCGGCGGGGGTCTGGGGGTGGCGGTGGGGGTCCTGGGGGTGCTTTGGCAGCGGCGGGGCTTCGGCGGCGGCAGGCCTTCGGTGGGGGCGGAGCTTTGGCGGCGGCGGGAAGGCTTTTTCGGCGGCGGGGGGTGCAGGTACAGTGGCGGGGGGGTCTGAGGGTGGCGGGGGGTCTGGGGGTGGCGGGGGGGGGTCCTGGGGGGCTTTGGCGATGCTGACTCGAGTATAAGCCGAGGGGGGGGGGATTTTTCAGCACAAAAAATGTGCTGAAAAACTCCGCTTATACTCGAGTATATACGGTATATAGTGCTCCCATCACCACGGGACCGAATAATACAATATCTCTATAATTGTTCATTATTCCAAAAATACAACATATCTTGACGGGGCATACTCCCTTTCCCCTTTTTTAACACATATTCCAAAAATAAACCCCAAATATCCTTAAAAATATTTTTCTTTAATCGACCCCTTTTGCATTTGATATTACAAGTCAACATATCATTTAATGCCATATCCCATACTTCTTTATACCAATCGGTAATAGTGAAAACTTGCTGAATTTTCCGTTTCCTTGATATCATTAATCTACCTGCCGTTAACAAATTTATAATTAATTCTTTAACATTTTGAGGACCAGTCACCTTTTCAGTTATTGATAGCAAAGCTAATTTAGGACAAACCTCTAGATCAACTCAAACAATTCTGATATTTCTTCAAAAATCATTTTCCAAAAATCCATTACATTTTTACAATTCCACCACATGTGAGCATATGTACCCAGCTCCTGGCACCCTCGCCAGCACATTGGAGAACATTTGTTATCTATTCTATTTAATCTCACCGGAGTCAAATACCATTTCCAAATTAGCTTGTAAAAATTCTCTTTAATTCTTATTGACATATTTTTCAATATTCGCCTATCCCAAATCTTGTTCCACTCCGGTTTTCATAGATTGCATAGATTTCATAGATCATAGAGTTGGAAGGGGCCTACAAGGCTATCGAGTCCAACCCCCTGCTCAATGCAAGAAACTAGAGGAGGGGTCTCCCATCCAAGTAATAACCAGGCTTGACCCTGCTTAGCTTTCTACACTCAGACAAGCTGAGCCAGCGTAAACCACAGGCCTGTATCTTGGTTCCCATCTGGTGAGGAAAGAATCGCGCCAGCTGCGAGGTGGAGAGGGAGGGCGCTCCATGCTCTGGACTCTGCACTGCGACCTTGGAAGGGATTCCCAAGGTTGCAGTGGGGAGTCCGACTTCTCTTATAGCCACCCAGACAAGGTGCCCTTAATGACTTGATTTATAGTTGCATTCTGGCCTTTGTTTCCGAACTATGGTTTTGACCTATACATTTTATTCTATATCTGTCTGTCTGTCTGTCTTTCTTTCTTATATTTATACCCTGCCTTTTTTCCTGCAAGGAACCCAAGGCAGCTTACATAATCTTCCTCCTCTCCATTTTATCCTCAGAATAACCCTGTGAGGTAGATGAGGCTGAGAGTCAGTGATTGGCCCAAAGTCAGCCAGTGAGTTTCATGGCAGAGTGGGGAATAGAACCCGGATCTCCCGAGTCCCAGTCCAACACTCTCACCACTACGCCACACTGGCTCACATCTATCTATCTATATTTCCATATGGCTTGTCTATGGCTTGGAGTGCTGTATATCCTATCCCCAACCCCATCCCCGGGGCTTAAGTATAGTTTTAGAACTGAAAACCAAAGTCAAGCCATAGGAGGAAAAACAGAGAGGAAGCCAGATTCCGGCTGAACATCAGGAAAAACTTCCTGAGTGTTAGAGCAATACAACAATGGAACCAACTACCTAGGGAGGTCGTGGGCTCTCCCACACTGGAGGCATTCAAGATGCAGCTGAACAGCCACCTGTCAGGGATGCTTTAACTTGGATTCCTGCACTGAGCAGGGGGTTGGACTTGATGGCCGTATAGGCCCCTTCCAACTGTACTATTCTATGAACTGTACATTTCCCCCCTATGGTTTGCCTTTGGGTTTGACTTCAGGTTCAAGCTCTGTATTTTTATGGGCTAATATTTTAAAATACCCCCCAAATGTTGCTTTGCAGTGTACTCCTGATCTTTACATCAGGAGGGTCAGGTGGGGAAATAATTAATTAAATAATAATAATAATAATAATAATATTATTATTATTATTATTATTATTATTTCAGAGCAACACAGCCAGCAACTCATGAAACCATACAACCAAGTCTCTCCCCATTTCTCTACAATCCATTGCACAAGAAAGGGAAACTGAGGCACGCACATCAATATAAAGATCAGGAGTACACTGCAAAGTAATTTTTTTGGGGGTGGAGGTGAATTTTAAAGTATTAGCTCATAAAAATACAGAACTTGAACCTGAAATCAAGCTATAGGAAAAAGCAACAAAGAAGTCAAATAACCCATGGGCTCTTTCTTCTTTCTTTCTTTCTTTCTTTATTGCATTTCTATACTGCCCAATAGCTGAAGCTCTCTGGGTAGTTCACAGCAATTAAAATACATAAAATACAACATAAGCTATACTATAAAAGTTTAAAACTACAGGATAAATAGAAGTAAAAACCAAAGTAAAACCTAGCAGCAGTGCACACAAAGAGGTAACCTCAGAATTTTCCTAAGGAAACGAGATTGAACTCTTTTCACCTGAGAGTAAAACCCAGCGATCCAAATTGGAATGCCAGAAATAAGTTTGGCCAAAGGGGGGCACACAAGCGAGCGAGCGAGCGGTGAGACATCTTCCCCACCCTACCTGTTGGACCCCTGGCTGGCGGGCTGCAGCTGTGCTCCCAGGTAGTCCAACAAGTGGCCAAAGCCCTTGAAATCAAGTGGGACCTGCACACCCTGTGGAGGCCCGAGTCTTCAGGACAAGTGGAAAGGATGAACCGGACATTGAAAACAATGCTGACCAAAGTTTGCATGGAGACAAAGCTCAAATGGCCCCAGGCACTCCCCCTAGTTCTTTCCCAGGTCAGGTGCATGCCACGGAAGGGGATTAAATTGTCACAATTTGAATTGCTGTTTGGCTTCCCTCCTCGGATTCCTCCTTTTGGTCAACGAATGCCTGTAAACATGAGCATAGGGAAGTCTTTGTTATGGGAACACATAACTGCCCTCCAGTCTGTTCTATCTTCTCTACATAGGTACGCTGCCCCGTTCCAGAGGTTGCCCCTAGACGCTCCGGTCCATTCTTTCCAGCCTGGTGATCAGGTTCTGGTCAAGAAGTGGAAAAAGGAGCCCTTGAAAGAGAACTGGGTGGGGCCTTTCGGCGTGATCTTAACAAGTAATACTGCAGTGAAGTTACAAGGGTAAGACAAGTGGACCCATCACTCCTGAGTCAAGAGATTCCACCAGACCACGTCCCTGGGTGAGTTCTCACCAGACGCAGGCTCACTCATGGAGGAAGAGGCCAGCACTGGACATCAAGCGGTGGAAGGTAACTCCGCTAGAAGGGCTAAAGTTACTGTTCAAGTGTGATACATAAGCATCCCAATAGCAAATATTGTGGGGGTGGTACTCGCCATACTTTTAGCCATCTTCTGTTTTCTGTATTTGTGTTACTATTATGTCCAGGTTTTCTGGGGCAAACCTGCTCTTACTCCAGAATGTTTGCTTTTTGCTGAGCGGGCTCCTGGCCCGATCCAAGTATCCTCAACTCAATCAGAACACCTGGGTGGAGCTGCTTAAAAGCTCTGCCAAGGAACTGGCCAATGGCACTTGTGTCTTATGTGCACTAACCCCAGTGTCGGTGCAAGAGGGAGTACCATTCCTTCCAATCCCCATCAATAGATCAGGGATATTAACAGACTGGGGCTTCCAAAGCCCCCCCTCTTGTCGATATAATGCATCCCTAAGGGTAAGGGTGGCCCAAATCCAAGGAGAAATTTGTGTTAAGCAAACAGGAACCGGGCCTGGGGTGGGGACTTCAACTTGCGTGGAAACCTGGAAGGCCAAGGATTCTGGACCACACCAGTCAAGCTGGAACTGTAGTGGGCTCTGAGAGGTTCAGTTAGAGAACTGTAGCTGTTCCTTAGGAAAAACATGGGTCCAAGAGTGGGGAAGGAATTGTACACACTGAGCAAATGGTACTGCTAGAAGGGGAATCCTCTCTTCAGTAACCCTTGCCCTGCTCAGAAATCGCTCTACAGACTCAATCAGAAGCCACCTCTGGTGGGTCTGTGGAATATGGGGCTATAGACAATTGCCCAAAGACTGGACTGGGAGCTGTTATTTGGCCGCCCTTATTCCTGGAGTTTGGGTGGTAGACGAACTTGACCACTCAGGCCCCAGTAGGAGGAGAAGGTCAACAGACATAAAAAACATTGCCTCTGGAAGCCGCTAGAAGTGGGGAAAAGATGAGTGGCCCCCTAAGAAAATCGTAAGACATTATGATCCTGCCTCTTGGGATCCATGGGAGGCAGTGGCAGGAATGAGAAGTTCAGGGTATCTCACAAACAGGATAATTCGACTACAGGCTGTAGTGGAAATAATCACTAATAAAACAGCTGATGCCCTTGATCTGATAGCTTCCCAGCTAACTGAACTCCGCATCATGACGTTGCAAAACAGGATGGCTCTTGACTACCTGTTAGCCTCAGATGGAGGAGTTTGTGTAAAGTTCAACATCTCAAACTGTTGTGTAAATATTACACAAATACTCGCCAGATCAAATATCGAATACAAGAACATAAATCTAGGATCCGCAATCGGGTGTTAACCGCCCCGATGGTACAACATTTTTTGGATAAAAAACATGAGGATAAAGATTTACAGTTTTTTGTGATCTGGAAGCTTCATTCTCATTCTTACAATATCCTAGACATAGATCGTCTAATCAGCCAGCAGGAGGCGCGTTTTACTTTTCTTCTTAATACAATTACACCTGGTGGGTTAAACTGCGAATATGATTGGTCTAGTTTCATATAAAATATACTTTGCAATCTTCTTACATGTATTGGAGTCATTATATGTATACTTGACTTTATAAAACATATCAATGGGTTACTTGCTCTGTTTTTCACTGTTTTAATGTGGAATTATATATGTGGCAACTCTGTGTTCTTTCCCCTTTAATTGTAAACTTATTCTTTCAGCCTACACCTGTTTGGCTTTAGCATTTTGTATAAATTTGCTGGGTTAACTTCAACTCAGTCCTTCTGAAAGGCATTGGCTACAGGCCTATTATACGAATCTTAGTAAAACTGACTGGTAAGCATTTAGCTTAGCATTTCTTGCTTTGTAGTTCTTGCTCTGTATCTATTATACTTCTTTCCTAAGTATCACATGTTTCTGTATCCACTATAATTTGCATATATTGTTTCAGCTTACTGAAGAAGATTTATTCTCTATGAATTATAACTATAAGAATCTGAATGAAACTGTTTGTCTACTGAAGAAGATATTTACGAAACAACGCAGTATCTAGAAACGTCATCTTACCTTGTTTTGGTTACATCATTCAAGTGACCTTGGATACCTTCTCATCTTGTTTTGGTTACAACATTCAGTGACTTTGGACACTTTGGTTTGTTTTGGACTACGCATACTGGATACCTTCCACTTTGTTATGTGGTACTTATCTTTATAATAAGTCATACGTAAAATTGAAAACCTTATTTTTTCCTTTCAATTGTTATGTGGTACTTATGTTTATAATAAGTCATACATACTGTTGTTTTTTAAATGTTGAAAACCTTACTATTTCTTTTCAAATATTTATATAATAAATAACTTCTCTATCTTTATACTCCGGGCCTTTGTGCCGTTTCCATTATAATTTACCTTGTGATATTACGGCATTATATTGTTTCCTTTGTATTTCATGCTATTTTGACAGTATGGCCCAATGGTCATCTACGTTTCGCTTTACTCCAGAGGAGAAAAGAAGAATCTTAAGTGCCACGCCTAATTTACATGTATCAGAATCAATTAAAGGAAATTACGTTGATACAGAGACTATCTTAAGGGCTTCTAAGCGTGGAGTTCGTTTTGAACTCCATGCAGCTTCACTTTCTGAATATGTACGCTTAGAAAGAATCCCTAGGGGCCTTAGAATACAGAAACCACCTACTCTTTTTAGAGAAAATGATGAATTTAAAAATAAGTGGCTTTCCATTTTGAATCAATGTTCACAAGATTTGATACTTCTAATTATTGACTCCTCTAATCAAGAACTAGTTAAGATCCAACAAGAAGTGGAGACTTTGAAAGAGGATTATAAGTCTAAAATGGATTTAGACAATTACCGTATAATGTAAACATGGGTAAATTAGAGTCTGATTTGAAGTCCTATTCTGCTGAATTAAAAAACTTCAAAAAACATAAAATGGAAAGAGATCGTAGAGATTATGAGACCAATAGGGTTTATCCCTGGTCTTACTCTCACACCAACTTGAGACGTCCCTCCAATACAACTAGATCTCATGGTGGTAGAGCTAGACAGAATAAGATTCATGAGGATTCTTCTAGCTCTTCTAGTTCTTCAAATTGGGATTCCCTATATGAACCTCGCCAATTACGGTCAGGTTTCAAAACCTATCAGTCAGCCCCTCAGAGGGGACTACGATGCAACAAACGCTAGTTTATAATTTATCTTCACATTCTTTAAGTCCACAGGAAGAAAAGGTATTAAATCTTGGTACAGGCTTTATTCCTACTCCTAAATATTCTGCTATGCAAACTCGTATTGACATTTACAAATTTACTAGACTAATCAAACTTAGAGATTATTTTGGGGACTCATATCAAACCACCTTTTAGACCAAAATCTTTTTTTATTCCTCCTTCAGATAATCCTCACATTACTACTTTTAATAATGTAGTTTTGAGGGAAATCAAAGCAGTAGAATCTAAATTAAGACCTTTTAAAGGTAACTTTTCCAAATCAGATAGAGAAGCTCTTACTAGTCTTATTTCTAATCCAAATCTGGTTATTAAACCTGCAGACAAAGGAGGTGCCATTGTTCTTCTAAACAGAGTAGACTATGAAAAAGAGATAACTGACCAACTTAACAATAGAAATTTTTACATCTCTATTCCATCAGACCCTACATCTTTGGTTATGAATATCATAAAAGTATTGGTTCAAGAAGCTGAGGTACTTAACTATATTGATTCCAATACTTCTAAATTTTTGATTAATGAAACTCCTAGATGTCCAGTTTTCTATACACTTCCTAAAATACATAAGGGTATTATTCCCCCACCAGGACGCCAAATTATTTCAACCAGTAATTCCCTTTTAGAATCTATTGCCAAATATCTTGACAGTTTTCTTCAGCCCTTTGTTATTAAAACACCTTCTTATATAAAAGATACAGGTGATTTTGTTAAACAATTAGAGGGCTTTGTTGTGCCCACTGGTGGTGTATTGGCCGCTTTTGATGTCAATGCTCTCTATAGCAATATTCCTTTAAATGATGCATGTCTGATTATTTCAAATTTTTTGGATCTTAGACTCTCTAAACATCCTCCAACTCATTTCTTACTAGACTTGCTAGATATTATTTTTGAACATAATTTTTTCAGGTATAAACACCAATTTTATTTACAGGTTAAAGGCGTAGCCATGGGTTCTTCTGTGGCACCTTCTGTGGCTAATTTGTTTATGTCTCATTTTGAAAATTCATTTATTTACACTTCAGAACTTTATAGTCATATTCTTTTTTATAAAAGATATATTGATGATTTATTTTTTATTTTTGAATCAGAACTTTGGTTTGATAAATTTAAATTTTGGATCAACTCAGTATCTTCTGATATTCAATTTACAGGATCTTGTAATCCTTGTTTTGTTTCTTTTTTAGATACCAAAGTTAGTCTAGAATCTTCTTCATGTACCATTTTTCTCTCTCCTTTTAAAAAACCTACTGATAGGAACGCCCTACTACATTACAACTCCTTTCATACAAAATCCCTTAGGGATAACCTCCCTTTTAGTCAATTTTTGCGTCTCAAACGGAATTTCTCTCATTCTACAGACTACCATTTGGCAGCACAACAACTTAGTTTAAATCTTGAATCTAGGGGCTATCCCAAACAGGTTATTAATAAAGCCATAAACAGAGCACATAGTAGACACAGGTCCTCTCTTTTTCAGACATCTACTTATAGATGTCTGAAAAAGATATACACACAGATGTCTGAAAAAGATATACACACAAATAAAGTCTCTATATACACGTCAATACAATATTCTCCTTTATCTGCTAAAATTAAAAATTTCCTTCGAAAACATTGGCACCTCTTATCCAATATCCCAGGCTTTGTGATGGCCATTGGCTATAAACAATAAAATTCTGGAAAATATATATATATCCCAGGCTGTCAGTCTTTTCCCACTGTTGGACTTAGAAGGACTAGGAATCTAGGTGACTCTATGATTCACTCTGATGATTTCAGGGCCCCTCCTCCACCTTCTACTATAGGTCACTTCAAATGTGGCAGATGTTCAGTTTGTCCACATGCTTTACAGATTAAGTCTTTTCATGACACTAATTCAGGGTTTAAATTTACCATTAGACATTTTTCTAACTGCAATTCAAAAGCAGTTGTATATATAATTCGATGTCCCTGCAACTTATTGTATGTGGGTAAAACCACTCGCCAGATCAAATATCGAAAACAAGAACATAAATCTAGGATCCGCAATCGGGTGTTAGCCGCCCCGATGGTACAACATTTTTTGGATAAAAAACATGAGGATAAAGATTTACAGTTTTTTGTGATCTGGAAGCTTCATTCTCATTCTTACAATATCCTAGACATAGATCGTCTAATCAGCCAGCAGGAGGCGTGTTTTACTTTTCTTCTTAATGCAATTACACCTGGTGGGTTAAATTGCTAATATGATTGGTCTAGTTTTATATAAAATATACTTTGCAATCTTCTTACATGTATTGGAGTCATTATATGTATACTTGACTTTATAAAACATATCAATGGGTTACTTGCTCTGTTTTTCACTGTTTTAATGTGGAATTATATATGTGGCAACTCTGTGTTCTTTCCCCTTTAATTGTAAACTTATTCTTTCAGCCTACACCTGTTTGGCTTTAGCATTTTGTATAAATTTGCTGGGTTAACTTCAACTCAGTCCTTCTGAAAGGCATTGGCTACAGGCCTATTATACGAATCTTAGTAAAACTGACTGGTAAGCATTTAGCTTAGCATTTCCTGCTTTGTAGTTCTTACTCTGTATCTATTATACTTCTTTCCTAAGTATCACATGTTTCTGTATCCACTATAATTTGCATATATTGTTTCAGCTTACTGAAGAAGATTTATTCTCTATGAATTATAACTATAAGAATCTGAATGAAACTGTTTGTCTACTGAAGAAGATATTTACGAAACAACGCAGTATCTAGAAACGTTGTCTTATCTTGTTTTGGTTACATCATTCAAGTGACCTTGGATACCTTCTCATCTTGTTTTGGTTACAACATTCAGTGACTTTGGACACTTTGGTTTGTTTTGGACTACGCATACTGGATACCTTCCACTTTGTTATGTGGTACTTATGTTTATAATAAATGTTATTATTGACTAATGAATCCTCATGTAACTTATTCTGTCTAGCTCTACCACCCTGAGATCTAGTTGTATTGGAGGGACGTCTCAAGTTGGTGTGAGAGTCAAACCAGGGATAAACTCTATTGGTCTTATAATCTCTACGATCTCTTTCTATTTTATGTTTTTTAATTCATCAGAATAGGACTTCAAATCAGACTCTAATTTACCCATGTTTACATTATAATTGTCTAAATCCACTTTAGTCTTTCAAAGTCTCCACTTCTTGTTGGATCTTAACTAGTTCTTGATTAGAGGAGTCAATAATTAGAAGCATTAAATCTTGTGAACATTGATTCAAAATGGAAAGCCACTTATTTTTAAATTCATCATTTTCTCTAAAAAGAGTAGGTGGTTTCTGTATTCTAAGGCCCCTAGGGATTCTTTCTAAGCGTACATATTCAGAAAGTGAAGCTGCATGGAGTTCAAAACGAACTCCACGCTTAGAAGCCCTTAAGATAGTCTCTGTATCAACGTAATTTCCTTTAATTGATTCTGATACATGTAAATTAGGCGTGGCACTTAAGATTCTTCTTTTCTCCTCTGGAGTAAAGCGAAACGTAGATGACCATTGGGCCATACTGTCAAAATAGCATGAAATACAAAGGAAACAATATAATGCCGTAATATCACAAGGTAAATTATAATGGAAACGGCACAAAGGCCCGGAGTATAAAGATAGAGAAGTTATTTATTATATAAATATTTGAAAAGAAATAGTAAGGTTTTCAACATTTAAAAAACATTTTATGTGGTACTTATGTTTATAATAAGTCATACATAAAATTGAAAACCTTATTTTTTCCTTTCAATTGTTATGTGGTACTTATGTTTATAATAAGTCATACATACTGTTGTTTTTTAAATGTTGAAAACCTTACTATTTCTTTTCAAATATTTATATAATAAATAACTTCTCTATCTTTATACTCTGGGCCTTTGTGCCATTTCCATTATAATTTACCGTATAAATATTAGTGACAATGGAAATAAGATAAAAGGTTTGGCCACAGGCATGAGGAAAATCACCCACGTGCCTGTGCAAACATGGAAAGGTTGGAACCTTGATTGGCTAACTAGCTGGCTTCCCAAGTTTGGGTGGCTAAAAGGCTTATTTTTAGGGTTCTGCTTGATAATGCTAATTTTTTTGCATTGTACCCTGCTTTATTCCTTGCATGATAGCAAAGTAAAGCGCACTGTTAATTCCATAATGCATAAGCAGTTATATGCCACCTATACTGCTAGGCATGCTCAAATCCTGTCACCCTCAGGAGATTCTGATGGTGAACCCTGGGCAAACACCTCCTTACTCTGAACGCTCCCCTTGGGGAGCTAATGTGTTTTTGTTGGTGTGTTAGCAGAGTCAGCGGTAGCAGTAGGGTCAGTGGTCCTGTAAAGAATCCATTCCACTATGTAGGTCCTTATAATATATTTAATGCAAAGAGTTATTTACAAAACTATATACAGCATACAAGATACATTGCTCCCTGCTCCTCACCACCACAGTGAGAAAGAATGATTACATTGTAGAGCTAGGCTTTATACCGTGAAACACCTCCCACATGCTCATACAGATTACCATTATCTGCAGCAAGGGAGTAGGCTAGTAGACTGTCACTCAATGACATACCTGCTCTCAAGCTCGTTCCAAGTCTTTAGTTAAAGATACATCAACAGTTTTGGGGCTGGTTTGCTTTCTATGCTGCTTCAGAATCTATAGAATATGTTAGAAAATGTATTGCAAGATGCTTGGAGATCTTAAAGGTTTAAAGGGAGGAAGTTGTTAGAAAAATGAACATGGTGCATATACAGAGAGCTCCTGCCTTTCACGTGTAAACAGAAGATGCATTGGAAAAAGCAAAAAAGCCTCATTTTAAAAACAGGCAGTCAGACACACACGCATACACACAGCTCTGGCCATCTGCAGAAGCGTGTTATCAGTTGGCCTGGCCATCCGCCCAGAAGAATGTACAGACTGTCTGGCCGAAAGAAGCAACCCGGAAGACTTTAGAAAAGATACTTTAAGAAGAACAATAGGGCTTTCATGCTTTGCCTACTAGCTGTAAACAAGATAAAAAAGGAACTGCTGCCAGGCAAATGAGACACAGAATGGAGCTCTTTAAAATCCATTCTAATAATGACCCAGCAAGGCCAAAAACACCTAAGAGACCCCAGGTGAGAAGGGCATTGTCCATTCACATAGGCCACACAAAAGCTCAGTGACAGGGCACCTGCCTTGCACACAAGGGTTCCTAGATTCACTTGCCTCACAGAAGAAAGGGTCCCAGCTTCAAGTCAACCCCAAAAGACCAGCGTGACTTAGCATGACAGAAGTCTGAGTTAGAAAGCTGCATAGAAGACCCAATCCCTGCATGTTTAGACAGACAGAAAGGTCCTGCAAGACCCAGCATCCCCTGGCCAGCCAGAATGACATTAGGGAACAATCCACACACAGGCCAAAGATCCCTGAAATACCACCTTGCTGTCCATAGGCATTTGCTAAGGTAAAAGGTCCAGAAACCTCATGAACTCTGTTTTGCACCCCGTTAGTTGACCTAGATTCTGCCCACATACCATCTTCCACAGCACCTGCTTTGTTTATCTACTTTGTTATTCCAGACAGAGAGCCCTGAGGGTCTGTTCTGATTGTATTGTATTCTTTGTTCTGAATGGTATGCTTGGCCGCCATATTTTCGCCTTAGTTGTTATCTAGTCTCAGAAGCCTATTTCTGGGTGTCAAATCCCAGAATACAAGCGAGAGAAGGGTCCCTATGAGTGATAAGATGTACCAAGAGTAGCAGGCCTGATATCTTGGGTGACCTAAGAGGTCATGAGAAATCACGTCTTAAGCCAAGAAGATGGCCAGGTGGCCCTCTATCTAACTAGAGATTAAAACTTGCCATGTTCAGAGAAACACATCTGATTGGTTGTTGTCATAAAGGGGGAACGGTATCTAACTGGTTGGCACGGTTTAATGATTGTATCTGATTCGCTGAAAGTAGATCCACCCATGGTTGTAAAATGTATAAAAATGCTTGCATGACCCACTGATCCTTGTCCAGCTTTGATTTGGGCACGCGCCCCAGCTGGTCCTTTTTGCACAGAAATAAAACTTTGAAAAACTCACTACTGGTGTGGGCTGCTTCCCTTTCTCTGAGCAATTGAGTTCTTTAGGGAAAGGACTCAGAGCATTTTTGCAACACAAGCAAGCGGTGAGACATCTTCCCCACCCTACCTGTTGGACCAGCCTCCTTCCCCTGGCTGCCGGGCTGCCGCTGTGCTCTACTGCAGAGGCGTGGCCCAGCCAGCTATTTCAACAACCAGAGGCCCGAGGCAGCGTTTGGGGCATGCACGCACGCAAGCAAGCGGTGAGACATCTTCCCTACCCTACCTGTTGGACCAGCCTCCTTCCCCGGCTGGTGGGCTGCAGCTGTGCTCTGCTGCAGAGGCATGGCCCAGCCAGCTATTTCAACATCCAGAGGCCCAAGGCAGCGGTCTTGGTCAGTGGCCGAAGGGCGCTGCCTAAGGGCATTGCCCATTTGGTGCCTGTTTGGGGTCTGTTTTGCAGGGTGGGCTAATCCTTGTGCCAATAATTGGGGGTGAGGTTTAGTTTAAGAAAGAGTGGTGGGAGAACGAAGTGAACTGAGACTTGTTGCTTTAATCAGTCTGTCTCAGCCTGCAATGGTCTTAACTGATGTTTATCTGATTTTATTGTTATAATCTTTTTTATTGTCATAAATATTTTATTAGTTTTATGGATATCAGTGTTAATGATAATTAAGGGAATTAACTAAGATTGTGGTGACATTAGTGTTATTGTGTGGCAGTATCAACTAGTATTGTTAATTACTAGTTATGGTCACTACCAGGAGTCAGAGTGTTCATCTGGGAAAGAGTAAGAGGAGAGTAAAACCAAACAAAAATGCAACAAATAACTCAATGTGGTCTTACATCACCATTTCTGGTGGGGAAAAGGTGAACATAGATGGTATTAAACAGAGAAAGAAAAGAATTGGTACAAGAGGGGATAATCAAGCAGGCCACTTAAAGGAAAAGGTACCTGATATGACTAAACAAATAATTAAGGATTGATCACCTATTGTGATAAGCACAAATGAGATCACACAGGATATTAACTTATGTTTAGATGGCATAAATGACACAAGACAATCAGAATCACCAAAAACCTACCAAAGTAATGATGAATGATGATAGCCTCACAGGTTTCTTTGATGACTTACCACCATTAGAGGAGTTATTAAGAAAGGAAAAGGAAATATTGGCTGATTTTCAGGAACGAAATGAGGAGATTAAACAACAACTAATGGCTATGGAAACTGACTCTCCAAAGCCCCAGGTCAACCCAGGGGAATCGGAATATTTAGATGAGAATAAGGATGGCTTTGATGGGAATAGAGATGACTTAACCCGTGAAATGTGTACTATGTTAAAAATCTACTCGCTGTAATGGCCCATAAGGGCCAATATCCAGGTGGAAAAATGGACTTATACACACAGTCGAGTAACAGTCTGTTTTAGAAGCTCCTCTTCAGGTTCCTTTTAACTTTGTTTTAACTATGTGTGTTTTTAGCTTTTTGGAATTTTTATCTCCTGAGTCTTCATTATGTTTTTATTAGAGACTTTTAAAATGCTAACAAATCTTTTAACTTTTGTTGTTTCCTGGTCAAAGTAGAGTATTTTTGTAGCTCAGCTGATTTTAACCCAACGTTTTACTTAGCGTTTTATTTGGCTTATTGCTCTGCTGCTGCAGCCTTGGTTTTATTTTTGATATCTCTTTACAAGTCCAGTAATGAGAGGGAAAGGCCTTGAGGCCTGAGTTTGTTTGTTTTTTCTCTTCGAGGAGAGCCACCTTATTATTATCAATAACTAAAGTTATCACCGAAAAGATAGAAGACAACAAACTTACAGCAAGAAACTTCCTAAGGTTATAAGGCTGAAGAAAAAATAAAAGGATTCCCTCCCTCCCTCCCTACCAATATCCAGGTGATTAGTTCATTGGTAAGTGAAGGGATATTACAGGCAGCCCCCCCCAAAGGAAAATTTTACAGAAGAGGTCGAAAAACCGAAACAATATGAAGAACATTGTAGTATTGTACAGTTGCAAGACACAACTCAGCCTGAGGTAAGGGGCAGGCCCAAATGCAAGCCAAAAGGGGGGGGGGCAGTATAGGGAGAAGAAATGTAAAAAGAAATTAGGTGACCAATATCAGAAGAAAGAACCCAAACATGAGAAAAGAGAAACAAATTTTAATTTTAAAAGGCTATTCAAACTTATGGAACATAAAGACCAATTTTGTAAGGGTAAGAAAGTAAAAGGACATCCTATAAAGAGAAGGAAAAAAGAGAGGGAAATGGAACCCAGGCTGACAGACTGTATTGATAAGATAGAACAACAAGGAGAAATAACAGCAATTAAGGATGATGGACCTATATGCTCAGAAGTAATAAACACCCTCCCCACTTATTAGAGATGTTATTCCCCCCCCCCAGTACTTAAAAAAACTCAATTGGCCTTTATAAATTATCCCAAGCCGTATGGCTTTTTGACACAGCTCCAACGGAAATATCATTTTATTCAACAGGGGAATGCATCAATGATAGATTTTTTGGAAGTAGAGGATATTGAGAGAGTGGAATACCCTTTTTTACAACTACCTGGCTGCCAGAGCTCTAATAACCTTCAAAAACAATGTTATAGCTTCAAAGACTTACAAAATAAGGAGTTTATTTAGACACCAGAAGATAGAGGTTAGTAGAGTATTTGGTCATCAAACCCCCTATCCCATGTTTCAAAACCCTTTTTCAGCAGGGAAGGTAAGCCAGGTAGAACAGCCCATTGAAGTTAAGGATCTGATTTGTTTGGACGACCCATTGGATAATAATGGGAAAGGAAGTAGTATCCAGAATTCTGCTAATATTCATCCTGAAATTAAAGATGAGGAAGGTTTAATAGAATCATATGGCAGACTCCCTTTGCTTGATAAACTAGTTATAATTGGCAAACTTAATTCTCTCCAGGCTAGATTAAATCAACTCTGTGAGGCAGAGTACTCAAATAGTGAGAACTTTGATTTTTGTCATGATAGATCAGAGCTTGGAAAATACGAGTGAGACATATCAAAATAATGACAATATAACTGATATGAGTCTGCTGGCAAATAAATCTAAAACAGGTGATATTCGGAACTACTTTAAAAAGAAAACAGAGATAAATTTAAATTTCACAATTGATAGTGAACAGCCTGTATACCCAATGGGCAGAAATAAAAGCTGCACATTTTGACTAGTGGATAAACCAGTTAAACTTCTTTCATGGAATATAACAGGATGGGTGAATAAAATTCAAGATAGTGATTTTCGTGCCTTTCTACAGTCATATGAGATTATTTTTTTTGCAAGAAACATGAAGAAAGAAGTACAATTGAATTACAAGGATTTACTACTTATTCTTCACCAGCAATTAAAACTGCAAAGTATGGGAGACCTAGTGGAGGACTGACAGTGTTAGTCTCAACATCTCTCAATGCTACCATACATTTATGCCCATCGTTAAGCACCCCTAATTTTTTGGTGTTGGCCATTTTTAATAGCTTTTTGAGAGCTACTTATTGTATTTGTGCATACATCCCCCCATCTAAATCCTGTGCAGAACAGTATCTTTACTGGGAACGGCTCGACCAATTACTGGAGGATATAGATTCCTTATCCCCCAACCCCTGGGTTATCCTAGGTGGTGACCTTAATGCTCGTATTGGCTCTGTTTTTCCAGAGAATACAGTTTTTTCTGGTTTAAGTTTGAAGGACGAACTTGAAATTTGTCAGAGAGCAACGATGGACACCATCTCCAATCGTGCAGGGAAATATTTCTGTGAACTTATAATAAAACATAACCTTTTGTTATGTAATGGGCATGGACAAGGGGATCAGGAGGGTTATTTTACATTTATTTCTCCCAGTGGGTCTATTAGTATTATAGATTATATATTAAAAGAGAAAGTCTGATAAACGATTGAGACATATTCTAGACAATGAAAGCAACACAGCATCATTGGCATACAGCAATAGGGAAATTGAATAGTAGATACAGTAATGCCTTGGATTGCAAGTAACTTGGTTTGAGAGCGTTTTGCAAGACAAGCAAATTTTTAAATATTTATTTAAATGTTTTTGACTTGATATACAAGCGACATCTTGCAATACAAGTACTGTAGTACGGCTTAAATTAAAAATCTCTGTACAAATTTTTTTGGGGGGATTTCATTTTGATATAAGAGTATTTTGGATTACAAGCATGATTCCGGAACGAATTATGCTCTCAATCCAAGGCATGACTGTAGTTTAGGGGCATGCATGAGACTCAACCTCATAAAGATGAGGAGCCAGGTCATTTAGAAATAGGTTGAAAAGTAAGGGGACTAAACTACATCCCTGTCTAGCACCCCTAGTAACAGAAATTGGGTTTGAGACTTGTCCCTGCTGCCCACATCTTACTTAGCTGGATATTTCATTGTATCAACATCTTAGAAGAAGTAGTAGGTGCTTGTCTATGGAGATTAGATGTAACTTGGTCCATAGTAATTTCCGTACTACCAGGTCAAAAGCTGACTTCAGGTCAATAAAGGCAGAAAAAAGCTTTCTGCCAGAGGTTTAAGTATATTTCTCTGCCAAGGGAGCTGATACACAGCAGTGATCTAAAACTGGGAGACCTGCTTTAAACCCAAACTGTTCTTCCCCTGCTATCTTATTATCCTCAACCTAGATAAGAGCTTGCCTTGTAGAAACACCGCATAAAGTTTCACAATACCTGAAAGCAGGGTGATGGGATGATAGCTTGCTGGATTTGTTCTGTCCCCCTTTTTTTGAAGACAGGGGCTATAATAGCTTTGCTCCAGATATCAGGGGTATTTCCAGTTCCGTTAATAAAAGTAAAAAGAACTGAGAGTAAGGGAGCCCACCATTCAGGGTTATAGTTTAAAAAGATTGAGAGGTATACAGTCAGAAGTACCTGGTGCTTTCCCACATTTAAGCCAGCAATCAAATCAACAATTTCACCAGATGTTACAGGTTGCCACTCTGGAGCATTAAAAGATGGTTGAGTATTATGCAATGAAAAAGGGTCTGGATCATGAAAAATATCAGAGAAATGGTTTTCCCAAAAAGGTTGGGAGGAATACAACAAGCCGGTGGGTGGGTCCTGGTGATCCCTCAATCACTTTCTTCCAAATGATTTTGTATCCTTTATTAATGTAGCATGTATAAGTAAATTCAATTTCCCTTGCTCTGCATCTCTTTTCTTTTAGCAGATAACTGCTTTATATCCCCATTTCAAATTATAATAAGCCTGAGGTAAGGATTTAGCCCCTCCTTTTGATAGATAAGGTATAACTGGCTAATTTGGTTCTTGAGCAAAACACAATCATAATCAAACCAACTCTTGCTCCTAGAATATTTGCCAGGAAAAGACCAGTTTCCCCCTAAGACCTTCTGCATGTTAAAAATAAGTGTGTCGTAACGCCACAGCAATTTTTCCCCATCAGAGGGAGCTGGAATGTTTTGATACAGCTGAACACAGGCAGAAGAATATAAAAAAGAAGGAGATTTCCCTCCAGTCCTATTTGTCCATTGGATCCTCTGCCACAAGATAACAAGGAAATTCCTAAAGGAAGATGGTTAATGATCACTGTCTGTACAATTGTCAATATATAATTCTTGGACCCTCTCGCTAAGTAACTGTGAGATCAAAACAAAATCTACAACACTGCTCCCTGACACAGAGCTAAAAGTAAACTCTCCCATCATATCACTCGGTGTGCTTCCAAGCTAGAAGAGACAAGCTTATCCAGCAAAGTTGATTAAACCATCCTTAGAATGTTTTATATAGGAAGACTGCCTTATATAATGCCATCAAGGTCAACCAGAAAAGCCCTTCTTCAAGAGCCCTTGTGAGGGATTGAGGCCTACTCAGGCTTGAGTTTGTTGAAGCCTGAAGGCCCAAACACTTCCCTCGATTAGTTGAAGCCTGAAGGCCCAAACACTTGGATGGGAGGGGGAGTTTGAGAGTTTTAGTTCACCCAATAGAAGTTAAGAATTAGTTCTCCTGTGCAAGGTCACATGGTTATAACCTTCCAGTCCTGGGAAGGCTATATATGTGTGGGGTGTGGTCAGCTAGCAGCAGTGGGAGCCTGACTGCAGAAGTAGAAAGAGCAGAGAGAGAAGCAGAGAGGGAGAGACTGGCTGCATAGGAGATAGGTAGTCTGAAGTTAAACTAGAGAACGTTGGATTGTTTGTTTGTTTGTTTGTTTCATACTTGCTTTTGGATTATAACCACTCTATTAAGTAAATACCCTAATATTATAAGTAAAGTGCTGTTGTTTACCCTGAAAGTTTGGAGTGACTTATTCACCACGTCTACAGCCTACACCCATGCTATTGGAAGCTGTAAAAGGACTTGATTTCCTGGAATGGGAGGGGCTTTGAGGAGAGGCAGAGATCTCCCAAAGGCAGGTTAAGGGGTCCCTGCAGTAGCGGAACCTTGACAGATGGTGGCAGCGGAGCGATCCTGAACAGTGAGATTAAGCACTCCAAACAGAAATTGGGTTTTTTTTTACTAATGGAGCTGGCAAAAGCAGTGTATGTGTTAACTTAAGGACTGTGGAATAGGGACCCAGTGAGGCAATTAAAATGAGCCAATATCTCTCCATGAACAAAACTGCCCTGATAGAGCAGTGTAAAAAGGACAATTTGCCATGGGAGGAGAAAACAGCAGAGGAACTAAAAGTTATGCTGATCTCCCAGGCGGCAATAGAAGGAGCTGCACCCTCTAGCCCTAGTGTAGCAGGACCCCAAACAAAAGAATGGGAGCTCCGTGAACAGGAACTGCGGCTAGTGGCAAAGCAGAAGGAAGAGGAGACCCGGTTGGAGTGGGAGCGGCTTCGTCTGCAGCAGGAACAGCTTAAGGCCCAGGAAAACAATGCAGACACGAGGAAAAGCTGCAAGAGGAACAACGCAGACACGAGGAAAAGCTGCACCAGGAGAAACTTCAAGCCCAAGAGGAACAACGCAGACATGAGGAAAAGGTGCGGGAAGAACAATGCAAACACGAGGAAAAGGTGCGGGAAGAACAACGCAGACATGAGGAAAAGCTGCAGCAGGAGCAACTTAAAGCCCAGGAAGAACAACGCAGACACGAGGAAAGGATGATGAAAATGAAACAGGAGCAGCCTGTCAGAGTTACCCCGAAGGACTTCACAGCATACACCCCAGGAGAAGACCCACAAGTGTTCCTGACCACTTTTGAAAGGGCAGCACAGAAGTGGGGATTGCAGGAGGGTGATTACATGAAGTTTGTGCCTAATTTAATCAAAGGGGAGCTGGCAGAGATTTATAATAGCATGCCAGAGGGGGAGGCTGTTTCCTATGCTCAGTTCAAAGAAACGGTGTTTAAAAGGTTCAGGTTAGGCCCTGAGCACTTTAGGAAAAAGTTCAGAGGGTTAACACCTCAACCTGGTAAATCTATGGTAGAGTTTGCAACAAAATTAAAAAACCTGCTATTAAAATGGGTGGATGAAGCAAAAGCTGACAACAGGGAAAAGGTGCTAGAGCTTATGGCCCTGGATCAGTTTTATTTTCGGTTGCCCAGAGAAATAAAACTGAAGGTTAAGGATAAAGATCCTGAAACTGTAACCCAAGCTGCAGAAATGGCTGACAAACTGATTGAAAACCGGGAAGGGTTAGGCCCCAGGATTGAGTCTGAGAAGAAGGTGGGGGGAAATGGGAAGCCCCAAGTAAAAAGGAGTTCAAAAAACCTCCTTTTGATCCTTCTCACACCAGAGACCGTGCCTGCTATTCGTGTGGTCAGACAGGCCACATCAGGAGTAGCTGTCCCAAGTTACAAGCAATAACACCAGCAAGCCTAGGTAGTCCTAAACCTGAACAAACCAAGCCACCAGTGGTAGAAAGCATAAAAAAACCTTATAATTGTGGATTTGTGATCACCAACAGGGAAGAGGTTAATAATCAGTTTAAAGAACCTGTTTATGTAAAGGATAAGACCATTATGGCAATGTTGGATTCTGGGGCTGATGTTTCTCTGATCCGAGCAGATTTGGTGACACCTGAAGATTTGGTACCAGGAATGTCTATTGAGATCCAGGGAGTGAATGGTCCCTCCTTTGAAGTCCCAGTAGCAAGGTTATCCATAGAATGGAGGGGATGGAAGGGTCTGTATGAAGTTGGGGTGATGGAACCTCCAACCCAATTTGCCCCTATCATTGTGGGAAGGGATATAATGGGACCAGAAGCTCAAATATGTGTGGTAACCCGCAAGCAAAAGGAAAGGGAGGAAACTGCAAGACAGGACCAGGTAAAAGCTGATGGGGTAAAAGAAAAGGTACTAGAGGTACAACCCACAGTGATTCCGGAAGGTCCAAAACCAACCCCAGACCCTCCCCAAACCGAAACAGCAGAACAAGCCTCCATGCAACCTGTAGACCTGACAGCCAGTGAAACAACCAAGGCAGGTGGTTCTGTAGAGGAGAAGGCGCTAGAGACCCCTTTTCCTGATTTAAGAGGAGTAGAGGAATTCAAGCAGGGAGTCCTCAGTGATCCTAGTTTGGAGCCTCTGAAAAGAGTTGCTCTCCCTCAAGATAAGCCCTTCTCTGAGGAAAGAAGGGAGCAGATTATTTGGGAGAAAGGATTGCTGTATAGGCTGTGGTTACCAAAAACCCAAGAGTTAACCTGGGAACCACTAAAGCAACTGGTAGTACCTAACCAATTCCGGCTAAGGAATCATAGAACTAGCCCATGATGTGCCATGTGCAGGACACTTGGGGAAAAACAAGACTAAACAAAGGCTCATGGCAAACTTCTTTTGGCCTGGAATTGCTAAGCAAGTAGCAGAGTACTGCAGGTCTTGTGAAACCTGTCAGCGTGTGGGGAAGGCAGGGCATCACAGTAAAGCCCCTTTGCAGCCTCTGCCTATTATAGGAGAAGCTTTCTTCAGGGTGGGCATGGATATTGTAGGGCCTTTCACTAAACCCACCCGCAAGGGAAAAAAGTACATCCTCACAGTGGTGGATTTTGCCACAAGATACCCAGAAGCAGTAGCACTAGCCTCTATAGATGCTCCATCTGTAGCTGAGGCTTTGCTAACTATATTTTGCAGAACTGGATTTCCCTCTGAAATCTTGACAGATTGTGGGTCAAATTTCCTCTCCGAGATAATGGAGTGCCTGTGGAAGTGTTGTGGGGTAAAACACTTGAAAACCACTCCTTATCACCCTCAATGCAATGGAATGGTGGAAAGATTTAACACCACACTCAAAGGAATGATTAGAGCTTATGTAAACACACACCCAAATGACTGGGATGACAAACTGCAACACCTACTTTTTGCCTACAGGGAAGTTCCACAGGAATCAACGGGATTCTCACCTTTCGAGCTGTTGTATGGCAGAAGAGTGAGAGGCCCTCTTGATCTCCTGAGGGAAAACTGGGAAGGTAAACTCGTAGAAAACAAAACCTCTGTGGTGGATTACGTGTTAAAACTTAGACAAACGCTAGATACACTCTGTAAACTAGTTCAAGCCAATGTAACCAAAGCCCAAGAGGTGCAAAAGTTCTGGTATGATCAAAAGGCATGCTCTAGAGTATTTGAGGTAGGGGATCAGGTAATGATATTTCTTCCCCTGCGCAAAGACAAGCTTAAGGCTGCTTGGGAAGGCCCCTACACAGTCAGAGAGAAAATTGATGATTTAACCTATGTGGTGGTTAAAGAAAAATCTGAAAGAAGACCCAAGGTAATACATGTAAATATGATGAAGCCACACTATGAGAGGAGTGGAGTAGTTTTATAGGTGCAGAAGGTCCCAGAAGAAAACCTAGAGACAGGGGGAGAAGAGATAGTAGACATGTTAGAAGAGTGCAATCCAGACCAGCTAAGATGGTCAGAACAACTCAACCTTGAGGACAGGAGGAGAATACTGTCAGTGGTAACAGAATTTTCTGATGTCTTTCAGAACAAACCAGGGAAAACAGATTTGGCTGTACACAGCATTGATACATGAGACAATCTCCCCATAAGGTCACTCCCTTATCAGGTAAATGGAAAGGTGCTGGGAGACATACACAGGGAGGTAGAAGAGATGTTAAGGTTAGGAGTAATCAGACCCTCTTTGAGCCCCTGGTCTGCCCCAGTGGTCCTGGTGAAAAAACCAGATAACACCATCAGGTTCTGCATTGATTTCAGGAAATTAAACAAGATAACCAAGCCCAATGCATATCCCATGCCACGAACTGATACCCTTTTAGATCAGTTGGGAGCTGCTAAAATAATTTCCACTCTTGATTTGTGCAAGGGGTTTTGGCAGATGAGCCTGGATGAAGCTGCCAAACCCAAAACAGCGTTTGTCACACCTGATGGGTTATTCGAATTTAACGTATTGCCTTTTGGATTGAGGAACAGTCCTGCCTCCTTCCAGAGGCTAATCAATCGATTGTTAAATGGATTAAGTGCATTTGCAGTGGCCTTTATCGACGATATAGCCATATTTAGTGAAAATGTGGAGGATCACTTGGTACACCTAAGAACAGTATTGCAGGCTATACGTGAGGCGGGTCTAACAGTAAAACTAAGCAAATGTCAGTTTGGAATGCCAGAGGTAGTATACTTAGGGCACAGGGTTGGAAATGGTCATATCACACCTTTATGGGACAAGGTTGAAGCTATCAGAACCTGGGACATACCTACAACCAAGAAATAGGTCAGGTCATTCTTGGGATTTGCTGGGTATTACAGGAGATTTGTTCCTCATTTTGGTGAAATTGCTGGACCTTTGACTGATTTAACCAAGAAATGTAAACCTGACAAAATTGTGTGGACTGATGAATGTCAGAGAGCTTTTGATAGACTAAAGGACATTTTAAGCTCAAAGCCTGTGTTAAGAGCACCTGACTTTGAAAAAACCTTTATTGTGGCTACAGATGCCTCTGAGACTGGCATAGGTGCAGTATTGTTACAAGGCTATGACTCTGTTAAACATCCAGTAGCCTACCTGAGTAGGAAGCTCTTACCCAGGGAGAGAAACCTGTCTACGATCCAAAAGGAATGTCTGGCAGTAGTGTGGGCTCTGGACAAGCTCAAGCCTTATGTTTTTGGACAAGAATTTACTTTATGGACTGATCATCATGCTTTGCAATGGATACAAACAATGCAAAATACCAACTCCAAGCTTCAGAGATGGTCTTGGAAATTACAGGAATTTCAAATGAACATTGAACATGTGCCTGGGAAGGAGAATGTGATAGCCGATGCTTTGTCTAGGAAATAACCAAAAAACAGTTGCTTTTTGTGTAGATTAACGTTTCACAATTCTCTTCTGTAAAAGGGAAATTGTTCCACTTGAGGAGAAGGGGGGGAAGATGTGAGGGATTGAGGCCTACTCAGGCTTGAGTTTGTTGAAGCCTGAAGGCCCAAACACTTCCCTCGATTAGTTGAAGCCTGAAGGCCCAAACACTTGGATGGGAGGGGGAGTTTGAGAGTTTTAGTTCACCCAATAGAAGTTAAGAATTAGTTCTCCTGTGCAAGGTCACATGGTTATAACCTTCCAGTCCTGGGAAGGCTATATATGTGTGGGGTGTGGTCAGCTAGCAGCAGTGGGAGCCTGACTGCAGAAGTAGAAAGAGCAGAGAGAGAAGCAGAGAGGGAGAGACTGGCTGCACAGGAGATAGGTAGTCTGAAGTTAAACTAGAGAACGTTGGATTGTTTGTTTGTTTGTTTGTTTCATACTTGCTTTTGGATTATAACCACTCTATTAAGTAAATACCCTAATATTATAAGTAAAGTGCTGTTGTTTACCCTGAAAGTTTGGAGTGACTTATTCACCACGTCTACAGCCTACACCCATGCTATTGGAAGCTGTAAAAGGACTCGATCTCCTGGAACGGGAGGGGCTTTGAGGAGAGGCAGAGATCTCCCAAAGGCAGGTTAAGGGGTCCCTGCAGTAGCGGAACGTTGACAGCCCTGTCATTTCAAGGCTCGGAGGGTGGCAAGAAGAGATAGGGCCTTTTTTTGGGTGGTGGCTTCCCAGCTCTGGAATGCTCTCCCAAGGGTAGATCTCCTGGCACCCATATTGCTATCTTTTCTGTGGCAAACTAAGACTTTTTTTTTGTTATCCCAAATATCCCAGGCTTTTAAAGTATTTTAGTAATTTTAGTGTTTAAGATCTATTTTACTGACTGAAATGTGTTTTTAACCTTTATACCTGATGGTCACTATCATGCCACTACCCTTGGGTGAAGCCCTAGCAGTAAGTATGAGAGGGGAGGAGGGAGTGTGAGAGGAGTGTGGAATGTTGAGATGTCTGCTGATTGTATGAGGGAGTGGAATGGGGAGACTGGGAGTGTATATAAGGGGAGTGCTGTTGAGTTAGAGGGGAGGGGAGTCTGGAGAGGGAGAGAGAGAGAGAGAGAGAGAAAGAGAGAGAGAGAGAGAGAGAGAGTTTTCAACATTTAACCTCATCTAAAGTAATACCTTGGATTGCAAGTAACTTGGTTTGAGAGCGTTTTGCAAGGCAAGCAAATTTTAAAATATGTATTAAAAATTTTTGGACTTGATATACAAGCGACATCTTGCAATATAAGTACTGTAGTATGACTTAAATTAAAAATCTCTGTACAAATTTTTTTGGGGGAATTTCATTTTGATATAAGAGTGTTTTGAATTATAAGCACGTTTCCGGGATGAATTATGCTCTGAATCCAAGGCATGACTGTATTTCCCTACCCTTAATTGTAATTAATAGAACTTGTTTCATATTTATTTAATCAAAATGAGTGGATAGAATAAGTTACCCTAAGGGGGTTGGTGGTAGTGGAGGAGTGAAGGGAGCGTGTAGAGGGGGAGGCATGAAAGGCACTTTAGTTTTTGTATTCACACATTCTATTTCATGCTGCTTTGGCATGTTTTTTAGTTTCATGTTGTTGATTTGTATTTTTGTATTATGTAGTGTACAACACCTAGAGAAATGTATTTTTGAGGGGTTGGATCCAGATTTAGGCATGTGTAACTGGGCTGGTGAAAGCAGACCTGTCAGCTCCGGGGCATGAGTGGCAAGGGTCCTAGGCTAGAATGCTGGGGCCACGGGTGATGGAGGAGGATGCAGGCCAGAGACAAAGCAGAGTCCAGAGCAAGCAATGGTCAATACGCAGACGAGGCCAGGAGCAGAGGTGTAGTCCAGGAAGAGGCACAGGTCAAATATGTACATGGCAGAGCAGGGCCAGAGGCGTGAGTGAAGTCCAGAGATGAGCAGAGGTCTGGCATGTACCAGGCATGCTGGGAGTATTAGGCCAAAAACATCTGGGGACCCAAGGTTGGAGAACACTGTTCTAGGGCAACCTGAAACTAGTGGAGCTGCTCTGACCTACCTCCTTCCAGAAATGAGCATTTCCACGCATTTCTGGGCTTCCCCTAGAAAGCGCTAAATCTTCTTTGCATGAGTGGTGGGTCCTGCTTGCGCTACACAGTTTCCCTACCTAGGAAATCCCAGCATGTCTCATGGCAAAATTGAACAATATGAATCCCAGTTCACTCTTTAGTACAAAAATGACACTCGATGTCATCCCTTGCATGCTTTCTTTAGTGGGAGTAGTGTGCACAGTGCTTCAGTATTGGGAGGACACTGAGACTTCTACTCTCCAGTCCAGGGCTGTCATGAACAGCAGGTATGGTTTGGCACCTGTTCAGGGCCTACACCCCAGCAGGGGCCCACTGACAGGAGTCCCCTGGAGTTGCTCCGCCTCCTCGCCATGGCAACCTGCTTGTTCAGCTGCCTCTCGCCCTGGCCCACACAATGGTGGCGGTGAGGAGAAGGAGCAGGAGATGCCCCTGCCTACTTGCTCGCTGGCTCTCTGCCTGCCACACCAGGAACAGTGGTGATGATGATGATGATGATGATGAGGAGGAGGAGGAGGAGGAGAAGGAGGAGGAGGAGCCATAGCAGCTGGTGACCATGCTGGTGAGAAGGTAGGCCCACTGAGGGAGGGGGCACCCATTGAGAGTGTGTCTTGCGTAAGGGCCCTGAAAAACCTGCAGCTGGCACTGCTCCATGGCAGGAAAAGGTAGTCTGGTGTGACCTGGGGAAACCGGCCACCGCCTTCATCTGGGGGTGGTGGTCTGGGTACAGAAAGTGGGAGTATATAGTAAAAATTGCATTTATGCAAATTGCGGCCATTTTAAACCTATACCAGCATAGCTGGCTGGGGCATGCTGGGAGTTGTAGGCCAAAAACATCTGGGAACCCAAGGTTGGAGAACACTGACCTATACTATTCTATACTTTACGTAAACGGCGTAGAGCCGGGGAACCCAGAAGTCTGGTGAGCACCTCGCTGAACACCCGTGTGAAGGCACTACCTTGAGCAAGCCTGCCTCTATACAGCTGATCATGAAAAGTTCATTCCAGCTTGTTTGGTTGCAGGGAGAAAAACAGCAGAAACACAGTCCCAGCAAGTAACCTCTTCACCAGCCCCACCAACCAAGGGCTGTTTTAGTGTTGCAGGAGACTTGTCAGCCACCCCAACAACCCACCCTTGCCGGCTTCACACATAGTAAGAAGCTGCGACTCGCCTGGTCGGCACCCCAAATATTCAATATGGCAGCATCTTAAAAGGAATTTCTAAAAAACAACCACCACAGTTTAGCTGTCCTTTAAAATTCCTCCAACAAAACAACCAACGGAAGCTGAACATAAAATAATCCCTCTATGCACCACCAAGTGCTTCACATGTGCGCTTAACCACCCCAAGGCACTACCTTGGGCAAGCTTGCCTTTATCCAAGTGCAGCTGTTCAAGAAAAGTTCATTCCAGCTTCCTTGGGTGAGAGAAAGAATCTGCAGAAATGCAGTCCCAGCAAGAAACCTCTTCACCAGCCCCATCAACCAATGGCTGTATTAGGATTGTGGGCGGCCTGTCAGCCACCCCAATAACCCACCCTTGCCAGGTTCACACGTAACGATAAGCTACAACTCTCCCACCAGGGCCGGATTAAGATAGGGGCTGTTGGAGCGGCAGCCCCAGGCCCCTAACAGAAAATAGGCCCACAATTATAGGGACACGCGGCGATTTTCCCCCCCTTCGGAGTTAGCTCTGATCGTTATCATTCAGCATAATTAATGATTTTTTCAAGATTAGAAAGGTGTTCTAAGCACATCTGCATTACAGGCTTGAGGCAAGACCTAGCAAGAACTGTTGTTCTCAAATTAGCATTTCAGTAGCTTTTTGCATTTCAATCACTGTTACTACATTTCTTTGTGAGAACTTCTAGCACATGGGGGGCTTGCTAGGGTCTGTAATATTCAGATTTAGAAGGGACCTCTCTCTCCAGCCTCGAGCAAAAGATCTTTCTGATTCGCAGCTCAATTGTTCAAATGCTAGTTTAACAAAAAAACAAAAATGAAACAAAGCAACAAGAACAACACAATTATTCTTGGTCAAGCAAAGCTTCCTGGCTTTTTGTTGTGGCTGCTTTTTTTTTTTTTTTTAATAAATAATTTGGGGGAAATTGGGAAGACCCTTACTGATGAGCTGCAGGAGTTTTTGAGTTTTTGCTCCGTCAAGCGACCCCTCTCTGCCCACCCGCCTCCAAAATCTCCACCATGACTTCTGCTTGCTATGGGACAAACCTCTGGGATGGTCTTTACCTGCCGCTGGTCCTGATGGCCCTCCTCTGCACAGGTAAGGTTCAAAAGTTTGACTCTTTTGATCTGCAAGTTCTCCTTCTCCTTCTCCTTTTTTTCTGTAAAAGGGCTTTCCCTCTTTTGTGAGCCAAACTGAACGTAAGAGAGGGCTGTGTGTTTGTAGGTGTGTGTGTCTGCCTTTTGGGGGTGTTGATCCTCCTCCCGCCTGCAAAATGTCACCTGCTTGGCTAATACTGTGTGTGTGTGTGTGTGTGTGTACACGTGCGCTTTCATGGGGAATTGTGTGGCATTTTAAGTTTTATTTTGAAAAACCCCAGAGAACAGAGTTCACCAAATATCCCTCTTGGATATTTTGGACTAGAGTTCTCATTTGCCTCAGGCAGCCTGGCCAGTGGCTGGGGAAGATGGGAGCTGGGGCCCCAAACATTTGGAAGGGCCCCGGTTGGGGAAGACTGCCCTAGAGGTTAAAAAACGTGGAGGTACTTATCATCAACGATATGTGATGAGTTTATTGAACTGATTGGTCAGCAAGTGCTGCAGCAAATCATAAACGAGATAAAAGAAGCCAAATATTATTCAATTTCTGTTGACTCCACCCCTGACATAGCACATTGTGATCAACTAACAATTATATTTCGCTATGTACTACCTAGTGGTCCAGTGGAGCGTTTTACGAAATTCATTCCAATGCACGGACACACTGGTATGGAGCTAGCAAACATTATTTTGCAGTTCATGGATGAAAATGGAATTTCCATCAAAGATTGCAGGGGTCAGTCTTATGATAACGGATCTAATATGAGTGGCAAATATAATGGTATGCAGGCCTTAATTTGGGAAAAAAACCCACTTGCTGAATACATTCCTTGTTGTGCACATTCACTTAATCTTGTTGGACAAAATGCCGTAAACAGCTGTCCAGTTGCAGTTTCGTTCTTTAATTTTGTGCAGCAGTTGTATTGTTTTTTTTCTGCTTCAACTCATCGATGGAATCTGTTAACAGATAGTTTCAAACTATGTGGTATACCGACATTAAAAAGGTTATCTGATAAATGTTGGTCTGCTCACCATGATGCTGTGAATGCCTTACAAAAAGGCTATAGTACTATCAGAGATGTCCTTTCAAATATTATGAATGATGAATCCACAAAGGGAGAGGTCTGTTTACAAGCAAAGGGCCTAAATAATGTCATGGATCAATTGGAAACTGGAATAATGATTGTTGAAGTATGGTCTGTCATTTTACCAAGGTTTCACAGAACCAGTCAGTGTCTCCAAGATGCAAAATTAGATCTGCATACAGCAACAGACATGCTGAACGCTCTAAAGGATTTTGTGCAGTCTCTCCGTTCTAGATTCTCTGAATTTGAACAGCAGGGTAAAAATATTTCCGGCTGCGAGGAGTACCAGCTACAACGTGGAAGGAAAGTGAAAAGAAATAGGAGGTGGGACTATGGTGATGCAGAAGATGCTAATGCTGATATGACACCCTCTGAGAGGTTTAAAGTGCATACCTTTTATCCTATAATTGACCAATTGACAGAATCACTGAGGCACAGGCAAGCAGCATACAATATAATTCAAGGAAGATTTGGATTTCTATCAGAAATATGCACTCTAGCAGCTGATAGTCTACGTTCCAGAGCCACTACACTAGTGTCAAAATATCCTGAAGATCTTGAACCCCTGTTTGCAGACGAAATTGTACAGTTTTCATCTATTTTCAAAATGTACCAATCTTCCACTGCAAATCAAGACATTCATGGGAGTCAAGAAACACAAATGTACAAGTTTATGATTGCACAATCTCTAGTCGGTGCATTTCCAAATACATTTGTGAGCCTCCGCATGTATTTGTGTTTAATGGTCAGCAACTGCAGTGGTGAGCGTTCATTTTCAGCATTAAAACGTGTGAAAAATGAACTAAGGTCTTCCATGGGTCAGGAGCGTTTAAATGCGCTCTCTCTGTTGTGCATTGAAAATGGTTTGCTGAACGAGCTTAATCTTGATTCTACAATTGAGGAATTTGCAAGTAAAAAAGCAAGAAAAGTTAATGTGTAATTTTATTTTAATCTACCAGCTTGATTCATTTAGTTTAAATGCAGGTTAGAGTTCAGTGAATAACCTGTTTGTGTGTTTAAAACTAGTGGTTGCTATTTATTTCAAGAGTTACTCTCTGCACCATAATCATAACGCAGGCGGTATTGATTATGATGCAATAATAATAATAATAATAATAATAATAATAATAATACATTAAGGAACAAATTTTTATGAGCCAAACATCATACACTTATATTTAAATTGTTTATATGGTTTATGTTTATTTAAAAATGGTTGTTGTGAATGTTCTATTTATAATGGTTTTATTGAGTTAACAAGCTTATTGTTTACAAAAAAAGAAATATTTTCAATATGTTTCTGTTTTGGCACTTTAATGGTAATTAAAATATTTAATTTGTTTTAATATAAAATTGCGTCTTCATTTTATTTATTTCCATAAAAAGGCCCACCAAAATCCTCAGCACCAGGCCCATAATGCTCTTAATCCGGCCCTGTCTCCCACACCGCACCCTGAATATTCAAAATGGCGGTGGCCGTCACAATGAGAAAATGAAAAATAATACACAGCCAAATGTTACATCCTCATATGTCAAGATACATCTCAGTTGGGCGGTATCATGATCAACCAGTTGAAGGCCAACCTTCTAGAACAAATGACATGAAAATAGTCTATTCTGGGCCTACCATGGATTTTATTTAAATGTTTACTCTCCCCCAGGCCTACAGCACACACATACTCTTCCCTCTGGTTACCACAAGTTGGGAGCTGCAGATCTGGGGCTGACAGAGCAGATGTCATTTGATGTGCCAGGGCAGCTGGATTTACAGGCTTCTGCTGTGTGGGTGAGCAGAGATCCCACTGAAGCAGAGAGGATCAGGGAGTGGTGATTGCTGAGGGGAGACGCAAAGAGCAAACTGTGTGCTGGGCAGCCAACCTGAGAAAGGGTGAGTGGTGGCATGGCACAACAAGACACTTAATAAACCAACAAACAAAAAAACACTATGCTACTGTATTGTAATACAAGAAAGATGTGGAGAGAGATTTCTCAAGAACAGGACTTGCAGTAGGCTCACTATTGGCACTTCAGCTACAGCCTCCCTTGCTTTCCAAATGAGGCCCTCCAATCAGATTGGCTGCAGCAGCACTTGGGCCAAGCTAGCTAGAGCAATATAAGGAGGCAGGCTTGTGGGGGAGCCAGGTGTCCGAGCACAAGAGAGCACCACTGACGAAGCGTCACAGCCCCAGTGACAAAGCATCAGCACCAAGCGAGTTAAGCACCCGTGTGAGAAGAAGGTATGTGCTATTCACTTACTACTTGTTTATCTGTTAACAGGGATGGGGACTCGGACTCCAGGACTCGACTCGTGAGTCGGACTGAGTCCCCTCTCTGACTCAAGTCCCACTCGAGTCCCAATATTTTTAATGGGACTCTAGACTTGACTCGGGACTCGAGACCAAGGACTCTTCAACATCCCTTGGCTGTGCCAGAAGGAGTGGAGAGAAGTGTGATCTCCGGCGAAGATTTTATTTTTAAAAATCATTTCCCTAAAATTCAACCTTTCAGACATTTTGGGTTTGGCTGCCTCTGTCTGCCTGTTTGGGGTTCCCTGCCTCCTCTGCCTGCCTGGTCTCTTCATAACCAGTTCTACAGTTTGAATTGTCCAAGACAAAGGCCTCTGCCTACCTGCTTTGGGTTCCCTGCCTCCTCTGCCTGCCTGGTTATTTGGGTTTGTCTGCCTGGTCTGTTCTTGTCAAAATCAGTTGCGGAGTTTGAAATAAAAAGGCACACTTGTGCCTAGAATTTATTTAAGCCCCACATCTGAAATAGCCTTATTTTGTTGGGGGGGGGGGGGAAACCCATTGATTTTAACAGGGATTCGTGGAGTCAGCTTTGGGAGTGACTCGGGACTCGTGAGTCACCATTTTGGACCAAGGACTCGGACTTGAGACTCGGGTCCAAAGACTCGTGACTCGTCTTGAGACCAAAGACTCTTCAACATCCCTGTCTGTTAAATTACCCCAGGTAATCATTTACATAAAACTCATAAATTATCAGCTGAAGCCAAAGCCAGTGTGGTGTAGTGGTGAGAGTGTTGGACTGGGACTTGGGAGATCCGGGTTCTAGTCCCCGCTCGACCATGAAACTCACTGGCTGACTTTGGGCCAGTCACTGACTCTCAGCCTAACCTACCTCACAGGGTTGTTGTGAGGATAAAATGGAGAGGAGGAGGATTATGTAAGCCGCCTTGGGTTCCTTGCAGGAAAAAAGGCGTAATATAAATATAATAAATAAAATAAATAAATAAATAAACCAAGAGCCCAGCAAAGGGAGCTCAATCCCAGAAGGGTTGCCGTTTACAAACTTGCAGTTGGGAATGAAAAACTTGGTGTGTGTGTATGTGTGTGTGTGTGTGTGTAAGTATAAGCCTGTTTATAAACAAAAAAAGTGAAGGCTAGCTTCAGTGTAGGGTCAGCGTAGGCTCAGGTTTTTAGGTCGTATAGAGCAGCTCATAAACTAAAGTTCAGAAATAGACTCACCCAAGCCAGAGAGCTCAGCTTATCATTTAGTTTTTAAAAACTCACAAAAAGGGACTCAGCCCTTGCAAACGGTATCCCTTCCTAAATCTGACAGCCAGAGTTGGCCTCTCAGCCCCTTGCGTCCCCAGTGGAGCCTGAGCCGCATCCCTTCCCAAATCACCTACACTTTGTCTGTTGTCCCCTCCAGTGACCCACTAAGTATTGTCCTCTCCCCTAAATAGAAAATCTCCACTCCCAGGCAGCTCAACTGATCTACATTCCCATTCACTGGAAGCTAGTGCAGACCAGCAGTTCAGCCACAGCCTCCCTTGCTTTTCAAATGGAGCCCTCTAATCAGATTGGTTGCAGCAGCAGCAGTTGGACCAAGCTGGCTAGAGCTATATACACCATTGTTTTGTAAACTGCTGCCCAGGGAGCCTTTGTCTGATGGGCTGTGAATAAATATATTAAATAAATAAATATAAGGCGGCAGACTTCCCAGGGAGCCAGCTCTCCGAGTGTGAAGAACCCCACTGATGCAGTGTCTCTTAGAAGGGACCCAGTCCTTGGAAGATGAGCAAATGTCCTCTCGCGCTAAGGATGTGGCTCCGGCAGGCGAGGGGTCTTGTATTATTGGGAGATTTCATCATTAGACACATAGGCAGCTGGGTCTGTGATGGGCGTGTAGACCACATGGTAATTTGTGTGCTTGGTGCAAAGGTTATGGATATGACTCTCACCATCGAGATAGCTTTGTAGGTAGTGCTGGGGTGGAGTCAGTGGTCATGGTCCATGTTGGTACCAACCAATGATGTTGGGAAATGTAGTCCTGAACAATGGGTGAAACCTGACAGGAGCTGGGAAGAATCCCATTCGGGTTTAAATATCCCTAGGGGATGAAAATGAAAATGTTTCTGATTGCCAAAATGTGGAAGGGGATTAAATATGTGATGAGCCTATGGTGAAGGGGATATGTGATTAAATATGTGATGAGCCTATGGTGAAGGGGATATGTGATTAAATATGTGATGAGCCTATGGTGAAGGGGATTAAATATGTGATGAGCCAATCAAAGAGACCTACATGCCATAGCAGAAAATGCACACACCTGAGTCATCAGGGCAAGGACACCATGTATCGATGTTTCCATGCAAATACTAGAAGCCCCTGAGGCAAAATAGGAGTTTTGGAGTGCCTGATTTTAAAGGAGAACCTAGATATAATGGGCATCTTGGAAAGCTGGTGGAATGGAGAGAACCAGTGGGGTACGGTCATCTCTGTATATGAACTGTATACGAAGGATTAGGAAGGGTGTATTGGAGGAGGTGTTGCTTTGTGAGTCAAAGAGGGTATAGTGTTGAGCATACTAGAAAACCTAAACGGGGCAGACTCTTCTAAAGAAGTGGTGTGGGTGACAATACTGGGCTCCAAACAAATTTGGTACTAGGATCATACTATCATCCCCCCGAACCAGACCGCGCAGGGTGATCTTGAGATAGAAAACAAAATCAAGGAGGCCTCCAAACAAGGAAGTGTTATAATAATGGGTGACCTCAATTCATCATCATCATCAGGTGGTCACTCGTGACCGAGTAAGATTGTCTTCCAGGATAAAAAAATTACAAAAAGGAAATTTTAAAAGGAGGAAATTCCAAAGAAAATTGTGTAGACTCTAGCGATGGGTCCGTAAGTGACTGTGGAGGCCAATTCTAGATCCACATGGTTTGGTAATTATGGCTGGGGATTTTAATATGGTGATGGACAAAAATATTGATAAATCAAATCTGACAGGACAAGAGAAGAGAAATAATATAACGGTATTAAATAAAATAATAAGGAAGGACTGGTTGATGTTTGGAGAGGGGTAAAGGGACTGGAAAGAGGGTATACGTATTATTCACCAGCCACGAAGAACTTTTCTAGGATAGATTATATTTTTGTTTCTAAGACCTTGAGGTCAGTGAGGAGTTCAGAAATAGGTGTTATAAAAGTTTCGGATCATGCTATAGTTAATATGGATATTAACATAAAGAAGAATTATAGAGAAGCAAGGAGTTGGAGATTGAATTGTAAAATTTTACAGCATAAATATATTATAGCAAAGATAGAAAAGGAAATGCGAGAGATTTGGTTGCTTAATGATACAGGAATTTGTACTGAAGCTGTTGTTTGGGACATGATGAAGGCAGTGATGAGAGGGATAAGTATCAGGGAGGGTGTGATACTAAGGAAAAAACAAGAACAGTTTACTAAAAAGTTAGAAGGGGAGATTAGGGATTTGGAAATGAAGTTTTTGAAGGACAGGGAGAACAGGTTTTTTGCTGAATTACAAGCTATAAGGAAAGAGCTGGAAAAGAAAGAATTGGAAAAAGTTAAGAGAAACTTGATTTATTTGAAAAGAGAGTTTTTTGAAAATAGTAATAAGAACTCGAAAATGTTAGCAAGATCCACACACAAAAAGAAAGAAAAGAGTATAGTTGGGGCAATTAAAGATAAAAAAGGGAAAGGACATAATCTAATGCAGGATAAATTAAAAATATTTCATGAATTTTATTCAGAATTGTATAAGGCTGGAGATTGTACGGAAGAGAGGATTAAGGAGTATATAGGAAAGCATCTTAAAATTAGATTAGTGGATGAAGATAGAGAAATTATGGAACAACCTTTTTCAGAATTGGAAATAGAATATGCAATAAATAAACTGAAAGAGGGTAAGACCCCTGGACTAGATGGTTTAGGGGCTGAATACTACAAGGTTTTAAAGAAAATGTTGGTTCCAAGATTAACAAGGTTATTTAATAATATTTTTTGGGAGGGGGGGAGAGATCCCCTCCTCATGGAAACAATCTAAGATTATTTTAATCCCGAAGCCAGAGAAGGACTTAATGGAGCCAGGTTCCTATAGACCCATTTCCTTAATAAACCAAGATGCAAAATTGATGACAGCAATATTAGCGAGAAGAATGAACAAGTTTATTACTAAATATGTTGGGATAGACCAGTGTGGTTTCATGCAAGGAAGACAAATGGCAGATCTAACAAGAAGAGTATTAAATATAATATATTTAATAAAGAAAAATAAATTGAGAGCAGGGGTAATAGCGTTAGATATTTTCAAAGCCTTTGATTGCGTGGAATGGCCAGCATTAAAAAGTTTAATTAAAACTATGGGGTTTGGAGAAAGATTTAGAGGAGTAGTTAATCAATTGTATTCAAAAAATGTTTCATCAGTTGTAGTAAATGATGGTTTAACAGAGCAAATTTACCTAGGTCGAGGAACTAGACAAGGCTGTCCCCTTTTGCCTATTTTGTTTGCATTGGTAATGGAGATTTTAGCAAATGTATTTAGAGAAGATAGAAATATAGGTGGGATAGGGATTAGAGAGAAGATAAAAATAAATCTTTTTGCAGATGATACTCTTTTGACAATTGAAAACCCTATGGAAAATATGGATAGAGTGGAGAATCATTTAAAGGAGTTCGGGGAAGTAACAGGGCTACAGATTAATTGGGACAAATCTAAATTTTTGTTGTTTAATTATAGTAAAACAGAAGAGATTGAAATGTGTAAAAAAAAAAGTAATTATAAGATTAATAATGTAATTAAATATTTAGGAATTGTAATTCCAAAAGATATAGATAAATTGGGAGACCAGAATTATAGGCATTTAAAGAATGAGGTAAAGAATAAAATAGAGAAGTATAAAAAAATTGGACTTTCCTGGTTTGGTAGAATTGCTTTGATTAAAATGAAGATTTTGCCAAAGATAAATTTTTTATTTCGGATGATACCAAATGCGATATCAGATAAGGAACTTAAAGATTGGCAAACAATTATTAATACATATTGTAATGGAGGGAAAAAAATGTAGGATTACTAAAACAAGATGGTATAAAGCACAAAAAGTAGGGGGTTTGGGTTTGCCAAATTTAAAATGGTATTATATAGCGAATCAATTAAGACATATAGTGGATATTATATGGATATTATATTATAGCACGGCCTAAAGAAATAATGTGGTTGGAGTTAGAAACATTAGAATTACGTAATACTCTGGAGAATATTTTTTTTCAAAATAATAATAATAAATTGTTTAAAAATATAGACAACCCTTTTCTAAGAAATTTGTTAGTGATTTGGGGTACTATGAAGAGCATATTTATACCAGGGATATCTCCATTATCTCCAGTGGTGGCTCTAAACAATTTTCCTGAAAATTTAAGATCAGAGCTGGAGGGTAAACTAAGAGAAGTTAGGGTTATTAGATTGTCCGATTGGGTGGAAAAGATGGGGACTAGAGACCAAATAATGGAAATTGTTGGGAGAAGAAGATTGTCGTGGTTAAATTTATTACAGTTAGAACAGTGGTCGAAGAAATGGAAAAGGAAAACTGAGTATGAGAGAGATTTAACTAAATTTGAAAAGATGGTTATGTCTAGAGATGGCCTACCAGGTAATGCATCAACAAGAGGTATAACAAGGGATTTATATAGATTGATTCAAAAAGCAGAAGAACAAGAGGATCAGCTAAAAGCAGTATGGGATAATGAATTTGAAGAGGTGACCTCGAAGGTGGGGTGGAACAATATATGGGATAGACGGATTGTGAAAATGATGTCAATTAGGATAAAGGAAAATTTTTATAAACTAATTTGGAGATGGTATTTAACTCCAGTAAGATTAAATAGAATAGATAATAACTGTTCTGCATTTTGTTGGAGAGGATATCAGGAAAAAGGGACATATGCTCATTTGTGGTGGAGTTGTAAAAATGTATTGGTGTTTTGGCGAGAGGTTTTTACAGAAATATCAAAAATTATTGGTATTAATTTAGAGGTCTGTCCAAAATTAGCATTGTTATCAATAACGGAGAAACTTATTTGTGACCAAAATACGAAGGAGTTAATTGTAAACTTGTTAACTGCGGCCAGGCTAATGATTGCGAGAAATTGGAAAGTACAACATGTTTTCTTAATAACAGACTGGTATAAGGAAGTTTGGGACATAGCCCTAAACGATAAACTAACTAGTAGTATCATATGCAAAAAAGGATTGCTAAAGAAGAATAATTTTATGGATATATGGAATCAATTATTAGATTACGTATTAATAAAGGGGAAGGGGAACATGCCTTATCAGGATATGTTATATTTTTGGAATTTGGACTTCATTTGATTAAGAGGATGGAAGTATATTAATTGGTCCCTTGGAGGGTGGAGGGTGCACTTTGTGATTTATTGTATGTTGTTTAGGTTATATTTTTGTGATATTCTTGTATTCTGTTATATTTTTTTGTTATAATTTGTTTTGAAAAGTAAATAAAATTAAAAAAAAAAAAATCTAGATCCACACAGCTTCCCACAGTGAGGACACAGGTTACCAGATGGAAGATGGTCCTGTAAAGGATTCGTTTGATGTGCTTTACGCCTAGCACATTTCTCCCTTTCACCTTGCACTCGGGCTTCTTCAAAGTCCATAGAACCTTTGTGAAAGGCCAACCTCCAGTTAGATTGTTCATGGGCCAGAGTTTCCCAGTTTTCGATGTTTATATTGCATTTTTTTAGATTAGCCTTATGAACATCTTTAAACCGTTTATATTGACCACCGATATTCCGCTTTCCATTCTTGAGTTGGGAGTAAAGTAGCTGCTTTGGGAGACGGCAGTCAGACATTCGAACAACATGGCCGGTCCACTAAAGTTGGCGTTGAAGGATCATTTTTTCAACGCTAGTAGTCTTTGCTTCTTCCAGTACACTGACATTTGTTCGCCTATCTTCCCAAGTAATTACCGTTGTTGTCCAAAACCGTTGTCGTCATGTTGTCATGGAGAAGTCGCAAGATATTCACAAATTTATTGGGGCATCCAGTTTTCATAAGGATAGTCCAGAGAGCTGTTCGGTCTACAGTATCAAAGGCCTTAGCCAGATCAATAAGTGCCATATAAAGGGGTTGATTTTGCTCCCAGCATTTTTCTTGGAGCTGACATGTAGTAAAAATCATGTCTACTGTCCTTCTAGAGGGGTGGAAACCATATTGAGTTTCAGGGAGGATCTCTTCTGAAATAGATAGAAGACGGTTTGCGAGAATTTTAGCAAATATTTTACCTGCGGTAGCTAAGAGAGAAATGCCCCGATAGTTTCCACAGTCTGTTCTATCACCCTTCTTAAAGAGGGTGATAATTATGGCATCCCTGAAGTCTTCTGGGATCTCTTCTCTTATCCAGATTTTTTCGATGAGTTTATGAAGATGTTGTACAAGTTCGGGGGGCCCTCCTTTAAAGATTTCAGCAGGAATCCCATCTGGTCCACTAGCTTTGTTGTTCTTCATTTGATTAATGGCTCTTTTTACTTCATCCAAAGTGGGGAGTATTGCAAGTTCCTCTCTAGTTTGTTTTTGCTGGATTTGCGAAAAAATCTCATTATCCACCTTAGATTTACGATCTTAAAAGGTCATAATAATGCTCTTTCCAACGCAGTGCAATAGACTCTTTGTCTTTTAAGAGTTTGGTGCCATCTTTTGATTGTAAAGGGTTTGCAAATTGTACCATAGGTTTTTGGTCCATAAATGGCCCTTGTGGCCTTAAAAAAGCCCCATGCGTCATGAGATTCTGCAAGTTGTTGAATTTCTTCAGCTTTCTTTTTCCACCAAGCGTTCTTAAGTTCAATTGTTCTTCTTTGGACCTCAGCCTTTGCACTAGCATAGATTTTTTTCTTGGCAGCGCAGTTAATATCAATTTTGCCATATTTGGAAGGCTTTCCTTTTTTTTGTCAATTATATACTTAATCTCATTATCATTTTCATCAAACCAGTCCTGATGTTTCTTAGTTTCATATCCAATAGTTTGTTCACAAGCTGCAGTAATGGAGGTTTTCAGCTTAGACCAATGGTCCTCAATGTTGTCAGGAGGTTCCATAGGTAGATGTTCCTTAAGAAGTGATTGAAGACGAGTTTGCTTAATAGGATCTTGAAGGGCGTGGATGATGTTCATTTTACGCCTTGGTTTCCTTCCTTGAAGCCTACATTGGGGAGCAATGTTGATAACCATAGTGGACCGGATTAGTCGGTGATCTGTCCAGCAGTCGTCGGCACTCACCATGGCCCTAGTAAGAAGTACATCACGGCAATCTTTAACACGGACAATTACATAATCCAGAAGATGCCAGTGCTTTGACCGTGGGTGCTGCCATGATGTTTTAAACTTATTCTTTTGACGAAAGAACGTGTTTGTAATAGTGAGATTATGCTCTGCACATATAGACAAAAGTAAGAGTCCGTTCGGGTTGCTATTACCAACTCCGTCTTTTCCAATGGTTTCTAGCCGTAAATCAAATTTACGCCCGACTCTTGCATTAAAATCGCCCAGGAGGATAATTTTATCCTCCTTAGGTATTTCTGACAGGATAGTGTCCAACTGGGTATAAAAACTTTCCTGGATGTCTTCATCAGCATTATGAAGCTTATCAGCATAAGTGTTATAATAATGGGTGACCTCAATTACCCCCACATTCAGTGGATAAATGCATGTTCCAGTCATGACAAAGAGGTTATATTGCTCGATGCCCTAAATGACTGTGCCCTTGAACAGTTGGTCATGGAACTGACCAGAGAGGAGGCGACCCTTGAATTTAATCCTAATCCAAAACCTAGTACAAGATGCAAATGTTGTTGAACCAACTAGAAACCATGACCACAGTGCTATCAGATTTAATATATACTGAAGAGGGAAATTGCGAAGGAAGTCCAACACAGTCACATTTGATCTCAAAAGAGGAAAATTCTCTAAAATGAGGGAACTGGTAAAAAGGAATGTGAAAGGGGGAGTCAAGAGGGTTGAATTCCTTCAAAATGCTTGGAGATTACACTAATAGAAGCTCAGCTAGAATGTATACCACAGGTTAGGAAAGGTAGCACCAAGTCCAAGTGGTCACCAGCATGGTTAATGAGCAGTGTAAAGGAAGCTATTAGATAAAAGAAGGCTTCCTTCAGAAAATGGAGTCTTGCCCAAACGAGGAAAACAAAAGGGAGCACGAGCTTGCACAAAGTAGATGTAAGTGGACAATAAAAGATTTTTTGAGGAGCATATCGCTAACAACATCAAGACCAACAATAAAGAATTCTTTAAATGTATCAGAAGCAGGAAGCCAGCTAGGGAGGCAGTTGGACTGTTGGATGACAACAGAGTTAAAGGAGTACTAAAGGAGGATAAGGAGATTGTGGAGAAGCTGAATGAACAGGGTTGTTAGGGTAAAATGGAGAGGATTATTATTATTATTATTATTATTATTATTATTATTATTATTATTATTATGTAAGCTGCCTTGGGTTCCTTTCAGGAAAAAAGGCGGGGTATAAATATAATAAATAAATAAATAAATAAATAAATATTTCCATCTGTCTTCACTGAAGAAGATATAGGACAGATACCTGTGCCTGAAATGATGTTTTCAGGAAGGAAGTCTGAGGAACTGAAGCAAATAGTGGTGAAAAAGATGAAGTTCTCAACCTTATTGACAGATTGAAAGTTAATAAATCACCAATCTCAGATGGTATCCATCATAGAGTTCTTAAAGAATTCAAATATGAAATTGCTGATCGGCTAACAAAAATATGTAACATGTCAATTAAAGGCCAGTTAGCTTAATGTGCGTTCTGGGTAAATTGGTTGAAAGCATTATTAAGATAAAATAAGTAAGCATATAAGGACAAGCCCTGCTGAAAAAGAATCAGCATAGCTTCAACAAACATTAAGTCCAGTCTCACTAACCTTTTAGACTTCTTTGAGAGTGCCAATAAACTTGTGCACAAGGGTGATCCGGTACACATAGTTTACATTGAGAAAGTCCCTCACCAAAGACTCCTGAGCAAACTTAGTAGTCATGTATCCACACCTGCCCACTTCCACGTGGGACCCATCGTTGGTGCAACAGGGAGCTAGCACTTGTAAAAACAACCAGAAATGAGTTGAAATGCTCATCTCTGAAATGGGCAGGTCAGCAGAGTTTTCTGCTCACCCGTCCCAATCTGGAAGAAAGTGTTTTCTGCTTGTTTCTGGGTTGCTTTTAGAATGGCTAGCTTTCTGTTGCACAAGCAGTGGGGTCCTGATTGTGCAACAGTAGCATTGGATACTGTCCAAAATTTTATTTATTTATTTATACCCCACCTTTTTTTCTGCAAAGAACCCAAGGCGGTTTACATAATCCTCCTCCTCCTCCTCTCCATTTTATCCTCACACAACACCCTGTGAGGTAGGTTAGGCTGGAGCAGCAGCATGAATATCATTACACGCCAGGGACAGTTTGCATAAACAGATTCAGTTTCAGGAGGCATTTAAAGCTCTCCACATTTTCTGCTTCCCAAACTGCATGGGGCGGGGGAAGTTCTAGAGGGTGGGTGCCACTACTAAGAAGGCCCACTTTCTAGATGTCACATGGCGACATTCTGTGGTCATGGAATGACCAGCAAGGCCTTTTGCCATAATAACTTTCCCTTTAAGGTGCTACAAGACTTTTATTGTTTGTTTGTTTTTGCTCCCCCCCCTTTTTTGGCCAGATATATTCCTTTGGATTAGTTCTAGCCCAAATTCTGACAACTGTGGGTGGTTTATATGAAGAAACTTTTTGCCTAACTGGTTTAGGGATTGCTGAGACATAATATGCATTTAGGGCAAGTCTCCTACTAACATTGCCCAAGCTTTCACATAGTTCTGAAAGTTTTTCCTGGTATCCAGATGTGACCCAGCTCAAATTCCTGGGTTCTAAATGCTTAAGGATGTTGTTCTGCAACTAAATTTCTGCATCTAGGTTCAGAGCAGTTTGCTTCCCATGGACCTCTCCATCAACACTGTGCTCTTCTTGATCCTCTCTTGCTGCCTCTGGGATGCAGAAGGTCAACGTGTTAATACTACTACTGCCATCACAGTGCCCAATGGAGGACCATTGGGTACTTGGGGACCCATCCAATTTTGTCGCAAACCCCACGGATATGCTAATGGATTCTCACTGAAGGTAAGAATCTCAAAGAATCAAGGAGATCACTAGATGGTGCTGCACTGGGAATGATGCTAGTTAAATTTTATACGTTTGTATCACTAGGTCAAGATTTAAGATCAAATTCACTGGGGAGAATCCAGTGGGGCATTTTTGCCTCTGCCAATTCTCTTCTGCCTTGCTGATTGCATTGTGCAAGCAGCCCCCACCACTTGTGCAATGGTACATTAGTAGTGCTTCTAGGAAAACCTGAAACGAGCGGAAACACTCATTTCTGGAATGAGGCAGGTTGGGGGTGCTCCCATATGGGAGCTGCTCTGACCAGTCCCCTTCCAGAAAAGAGCATTTCCAGTCATTCTGGGGCTTCACCTAGGAAGTGCTAAATCTCCCTTGCATGAATGGTGGGTCCCCTTGCACACACAGTCGGGGAGACCTACCGCTTGCACGATAGAATCGGTGGGGCAGAAAATAATTGGTGAGGGCGTAAGCGCCCTGTTGGATAATGCCAGTATGTTTTTGCATCCATTAGCTTTTAAAAATTGAGAACAAAATGTCCTTTGTATAAGCTTGTTACCTAGCTCCATTGTTTTGGAATGATGCCATGTTTATTTCTGCTCGAGTGCAGGGGAATTTCCAGTAATAAACGTTGGTTGGATCCAAGTCAACCTGTTTGCCCTTAAATTAGTCATGACTAACTTTTAAGGCTGATTTCAATGGACCACTGTCTGGTCCCGGTGTATGCGGCCAAGCAGTCATCTTCAGAGGGAGCCAGAACCTTCAGAGCCAACTGGTCCCTCAGAAGACCCTGGCACTAGCCAAGATGGTCTGGGACCATCAGGGATGATGCCTTCAAAACTGCCTCCTAGAGAGGCAGAGAGCTCAGCTCCTGAGGTAATGGGGAATGCTGGGCCACCAGTAAGCCCCAGAGAATGCCAGAACCGTAAGATCCATGAAAGGATGGTGGCCAGGCACAAGAGTGCTTACTTACTGAAGAGGGGCTTGCCTCATGAGGAGAACCCTCTAATGTTTTTCAGCTGAACACTGGGTGGGGCTCTGATATCTTTAGGTTTATCTGCTCTCACATGTAACTGGAAAGCTGCTGGAAACAATGCTGTTGTGGCAACTCCTGTACCTTGTACCATGACCTTGGCTTGTGTTTGGACCTCTGTATTATTGACTTTTGGGCTTCTGCTTGATGTTGCCTTTTGGAACTCTGATTATACTTGACTGATATCCCATGCATTTGACCTTGGCTACACTTCTGACTTCTCCCTGGAAAATCCATGTTTGTCTGGTAAACCGTGCTTGACTTTTGGCTTGCTTTGCAATTGACTATGTGATTGTGTAACAAGGAACAGAACTTAGTTAAAGCAGGCCACTGAGTGTGACTAACCTGATCCGGATCCAACCCTGTGTCTGTTACTGATGTAGATATGTGAGCAGTTTTATGATGCCTGATTTATCCACAGCTTTAGCAGAGTCTTCTTCTCCCACCAGGTACATGGGTTCCAAGGTCCTGGAGATCGGTACGATGATACAGGTCTGAATGGAATCCGCCTGCACTGTTTGAATGGGCAAGAAATTGAGTCTACGGTTGGTCCGTGAGTAGCTTTCTTTTGCTTATTCTGCTTCTTTGACTTTATTGTTTACAGCGTGATGGTGGGAGGAGCTGAGTTGAAAAACTTTATGCTAGGCTAGATTGGCACCAACCAAAGGTAATGCCAGAGTTCATCTGGCTTGTTATGAGTTCTCAAAGGGTACTTCATCTAGGCCTTTTCTGGGTTTTGGCACAACTTCACCTGATCCATACCCTCATGGCAGGACCAGCATTGTTGAACACTAGCCAAGGCCCACACCACAGCAGAGGGTCACTGAGCCATCTAGGCTAGCCACTGCTGCTCCTTGCTGTCACTGCATGTTCATTTAATATCTCAGAGCACCTGAGCAGTAAAAGAAGCAAGGAGAAGGGGCAGCACCCCCCTGCTCTTTGTGGCCAGATGTTTCCGTCTCAGAGAAGAGGCAAGTGAAGAGGCAGTGGTGAACCTATGGAGAGTCTCTGTCAAAAGCATAATGCCCAAGGATCTCCCAAACCCTGGACCTGGCATTGTCATATGGAAATAAAGAGGAAAAGAGACTCCAAGTATGTTCAAGAGAGCCAGGATTTTAGTTTCATCATACCAACCTGCCCTGTGTCTTTATGGCCTTCTGTAGATGCCCTTCTCACATCTGTAGCACAAAGGTGATGAATACAAAGGAGGCTGCCACTTTTCTGTGGTGATACCCCAACTCTGCAATGCTCTCCCCAAAGAGTTAGGTGGCCATATTCCAGTTCCCCAAATCTGGGCAGTTTCATTGGAACATTCGGCAAACTATTTGGATATCAAGAAAAAAGAGGTTGGTTGGGAAGGAATTAACTTTCCCCTGCTAATTTCCCACCCCAAAGCACCTTTTTCGTTATAAATAGGAAACAAAAAGTTGAGCTTTCCCAGATTATTTTGCATGCAACAAATTCATTGTTCATGTATTTGAACTCTGCCTCAGTTTTTATTACCTTTTCAACCATCTGTTGTGAGATGTGTAAGGCTGCAATCCTATGAACAGTCTCCAGGCAGTTAGCCCCGGTTGAACAGAATGGCTCTTCCTTCTGAGTGAACACTGATAGGACTGCAGTGTTAGTCTAAGTCAGTGTTCTCCAACCTTGGGTCCCCAGATGTTTTTGGCCTACAACTCCCAGCTACACTGGCTGGGACATGCTGGGAGTTGTAGGTCAAAAACATCTGGGGACCCAAGGTTGGAGAACACTGGTCTAAGTCATCTTCAACTCCCTTGCAAAGGCTGTAGGGGTTAGAATCATGGGAGGGGAATGGGATCTGGGTTCAGAAAGAGGGAGCTGGAAAGTGTGGGGTTGGCAACCAGGGGCTTAGCTCTGGCATCTGAAAGAACGGACGAATTGGGCAACTTGCAAGAGGCGATAAGAACAAACAACGGGCATGGTGGCTCAGACCAAAGGCCTCTCTAGGCCAGTATTCTGTTCACACAGTGGCCGACCAACTGCTCCAATGGAATTCCCGAAGTAGGATATAAGCCCAACACAGC
>JAHFWL010001276.1:0-18417 GCA_021292165.1 Shinisaurus crocodilurus | reverse complement strand
TGGAAGAACTGGGTAGATGAATGTGGGAGAAACTGAAACTGGCAGATTCACCAGGGCTTTGAGTGCTTTGCTATTGAAAGGTTTGACTCCCTGTATATTCAATGACATTTATGGTGCTGAATTAGGGTTTCTTCTTCTCTTCTTCTTTTCTTCTTCTTCTTCTTCTTCTTCTCTCTTCTTCTTTTCTTCTTCTTCTTCTTCCAGGCTCCTCATCTTTAATACCTACATGGCAGGCGGGTACAACATCGTCCTCTCCATGCTGGCAATAGTTGTATCTATTGAATTTGGCCAGTTCAGATGGTTAAGACTTTTGTTCCAGTTCATTTCGATAAGACTTTACCAATATCCACAAATTTCTTCATATACAGGATGGAAAGAACTTGAGACCTAAAAAAATTCAAATGCGGGAGAAAGCAAAACTGACATATGCTTCCATCCTTACCAGTAGAGGCTGGTGGTTCCAGTGTCAGTGAGGTGGTGGTGTATCCACTTGGGGTTCTTGTGTGAACTTTGAAGGAGCTATCCATGGTGCTGAACCATATCTCACCATATCTCCAAGATAGGTTCAGCTCCACGGATAGCTCCTTCAAAGTTCAGACTACAACCTGCGGTGGACACACTGCCCCGCTGACAATGGAGTCAGCAGCCTCCACTGATCCCCATGCCAAAACTCCCTTGCCAGGTCACTTCTTTCTAACAACAACTCACATCTCTTCCTGACCTGAGAAGCACACCCACTTGATGCCTCCTAACCATAAGCATTGGCTTTGGATCCAAGTGGTTACCCTTCTTTCCCCAGTAGTTTGGCAAGGAGATGGACAACCTTAGCCCAATCCTCTGAACATGAATAGGGCTTCCTCCTGTTTTACCACACAGAAGGAAAGGGTAAACCTAACTTCTTCCTGCCTACTGGACTGGACACCAGGGCTTGGAAGAAGCAAACTTTTCTACAGGCAGTTTGCAAAAATGCATTTGTATTTCTACTTATTGCATGGTTCTCCTCTATTTCTATGGGTGAGGCAAAGGGCATCTTTCAGCCACAATTTATTTATTTATTTATTTATTATATTTATACCCTGCCTTTTTTCCTGCAAGGAACCCAAGGCGGCTTATATAATCCTCCTCCTCTCCATTTTATCCTCACAACAACCCTGTGAGGTAGGTTAGGCTGAGAGTCCGTGACTGGCCTAAAGTCACCCAGTGAGTTTCATGGCTGAGCGGGGACTAGAACCCGGAGAGCCACACTGGCTCTCACGAGTTGCTGATAATAAAAACAAACAAAGAAACAAACCAATAACCCAGCATCTATAGGAAGCAAATGTGACTTGTCTAAATGCATAAAATTCTGCCCTGAGAACCTTGTTGAGGAAATAGCAGCAGCAGCAGCAAGAATAATGGTGATGCACAGGAATGCTAAGAAACCTTACCACCTATAAGCCCATATCCAAGTAATAATATTACATCTCTTCTTGTACTGGTTATATTTATACTCTAAGGAAGAATTACCCCTTACACCACCAGAAAGTCATATGAGGCAAAGGTCTTTTCCCCCAGCTTTGTGTTTTTTCACTTTTAAGGTCACAACCATAACATCTCCAGCTGGACTTATCAAGATTCAGCTTTGTAAGAGCACCTTGATGATTTGGCCTTCAATACCCCTGCCGAGCGCCAAGTCACTGATGTACTACTAATCAATTCCTACACAGCTACAGTTCAGGAAGCTACTTGGGGGGGGGGATGGGAGAAATGTTTCTGTGAAAGGCGTGCCATCAAAGAAGAAAGAAAAGGGAAAGCCAGAGAGGAAATGCACAGGATATTCAGGTGGTTCTGAATATAACTAGAATAAAGAGCAGTGGAATACAGAGTGGGGTGGGCGGGAGATAAACATGGTGTGGATTACAAAATAGATTCATAACATTTTGGAAGCTTATATTAGTGGGGGCAATCTAGGAAATGTTAGGCACCCCAAAGACCCAGGGCCAGCATCAAGGTCAGGCATGCTTGGGCCTAGTGGTGGGCGATCCTCCCGCCACCCGATTCTCTGGGCGCTTGGTGAGCGCTGCCGCTGCACCTGCCCAGCCAGACTGAAAGCGACCACCAGCCGAGCCGCCCGCCGGACTTCTGGGTTCCCAGCAGAACACTTTTCACGTAGAAAATGGTGTAAGGTACATTAAAAGCGGCCACAATTTGCGTAACTTGCTCAAATTACGGCCATTTTAACGTATCTTACGCCATTTCTACGTGAAAAACGCTCCGCCAGGAACCTGGAAGTCACTTCCCTGGCTCAGCTCAGGAGAACGCAAGTCGAGCCGGGGGAGCAGATAGGTCGAACAGAGTTCGGGGGGGTTGAGCCCAATGAGTTCGCCAGACTTCCAGCCCCCGAACAAGATCTTAGAGTTGCCTTTCTCTTCACTTGCAGCCACTTGTTTCCTTGCCTCTCGCTCTGGCCCAAGCAACAGCAGTGGTGAGGAGGAGGAGCAGGAGATGCCACTGCCGACTTGCTCCCTGGCTCCCTGCCTATCAAGCCAGCAAGTGGCAGCGATGATAAGAAAGAGGATGAGGAGCAATAGCACCTAATGACAATGGCAATAAGGAGATAGGGAAGGTAGGTGGAGGGTGCCCATTGGGTTGTCTTCCACAAAGGCCCTCGAAAACCTTGAACCGGCACTGCAAAGGGCCATAATCAATGCACTGCACACAGTAGCCCCATTCAGCTGCTCCCCCTGATGCATCATATGAGCGTGGGAGAGTGAGGATGTATACACTGCCCTATCCCCTCCTTCACATGTGCAGTGGCCCAGCCCCACTGCCCTCCATGCATTGGGGCTGGACATCTGCAGTGGGGGCCTGTCTTGACTAGTGGAGGCTGCCTCTGCCATTTCGAACGCACAGGTAGCAAGCAGAGACAAACAGGTAATCTAAGAATCACATATCAGGAATGAGAAGGTGAAGATAAGGCCATAGGATGAAGAGCACATCACAAGAAAGATGGGCTTCGAAATAAAAGCTGGTCTTAGGCAAGGGTGGACAACACGTGGCCATCCAGATGTTTTGGCCTACAACTCCCTTCAGTCCCAGCCAGCATAGGCAATAGTGAAGGATTACAGTAATACCTTGGATTGCAAGCATAATTCATTCCGGAGCCGTGCTTGTAATCCAAAACACTCTTATATCAAAGCGAGTCTCTGGTGGGTGTGAGCGGGGCCCATTTCGGCCCGCTACGCCCGCGTCGAGGTGAGCGGTTACATCCCTAGTGCAAGACGTCGCTTGTTTATCAGTCAAAAAGTTATATAAATTTTTTTGCTTGTCTTGCAAAAATGCTCTCAGACCAAGTTACTTGCAATCCAAGGTATTACTGTGTGGGGAGTTCTACATGTCAATTCCAACACCCCGTCCTGCCCTGTGCCAAAGTGGAGGATGAAACTTGACCAGACAGTTCTTGGGGAGTACAGTATACTTTGGATTGCAGTAACTTGGTTTGAGAGCGTTTTGCAAGACAAGCAAATTTTTAAATATTTATTTTTTAAAAATTGACTTGATATACAAGTGACATCTTGCAATACAAGTACTGTAGTATGGCTTAAATTAAAAATCTCTGTACAATTTTTTTGGGGGGATTTTGTTTTGATATAAAGTGTTTTGGATTACAAGCACGTTTCTGGAACGAATTATGCTCTCAATCCAAGGCATGACTGTATGGACTATGGCTCTGCTGGGCTAAAGGAAGTACTGTGCAGAGAGGATGAAAACTGATGAGGATATTTACAATAGGGGAATATGCCTCTGCATAGCTACATAGTGGACAGGTGGACTTCCGATCATGTACATTTGCACAAGAACGGCAATAAAAAATATTTTATTTTATTTTAAGGAATCTGCATACTGGCTCAACTTGCTACAGAACGAGTCAACACTAGTGGGAGGAAACAGAACAAAATCCATAGGGCCAAACTGGAAAAATCTGTTTCACCCCTCCCCCAAAACAGAATCCTCATATATCCCTATTTTTTTCCTATGCAAATTCTGGTGCGGGACTAGGAGAAATATGGATCACAACCACAGGTGGGGGGGGGAATGGAAGGTTAACCCCCCCACCCCCATACTAGGGTTCTTATCCAGATAGTGTTCCCCACTGTTCCTTTTGAGTAAGGAAAAAAGAAAAGATATACCTGCATGCTACATATTAAAGTGCCTGACACTCCAGGCACTTCTATAATCACTTACATCAGAGTAAGTCCAGTTGAATTCAGTGGGACTTACTTCCAAGTAAACATGCATAAGAGTGTGCTGTAAGAGGTATGACCCTCATGCAAACTGTCTTGGACTCTTTGGGGGAAGGAGCATAGAAATATGATTTCAGACTTAGATTGGCAGCATTAGAAAAAAGTAGGTAGAAAAACAAGATATTAATTGGATCTTGATTTGGAATTACAATGAATTTATAAATAACACATGAATCTGGCTCTGCAAACATGAATGAAGTTTGTTCACTAATAAATCTACTGTGTTCATGGTCTTTTCAAAACATGTTTGACTTAACATAAAGACATTATTATGCATTTGGAGGTACATAAAAAGGGTGTGCGTTCAATGCCCCATATATCTGCTCTACACAGTAATACATACATACATATCTCTATCTATCTATCTATCTATCTATAAATTCTTTGAGAATTCTATAGTTGACTCTCATTTTATAAGCAGGGGAGAGTCAAAGTGAAATTTAAAGTGATGTTTTCCACTTTACAAAGGCCTTCCACTTAGGGTTTGTTTTTTCCAACTGTGGATACAGCTAGAATCTACTGACCTTCAAGTCATGCTACAAGGGCCATTTAATTTCTCATTGGCTTTTGTCCTGCTTTGTTTCTGTGGAGGAGGGGAAAGGGGAGATAGATGGATACCTGGAGGGTGACACTGATGTTTACTCATACATACATTGTTTGTGAAGGAGGAAGGAAGCTTCGGCTGAAAGAAACTTGATCCCAAGAGACCAGAGTTGAGTTTCTGGATCATTCACACCTGACCTTTGCAACTTTGGACAAGCCTGTACCTGTTCACCTTGTTTCTATGTTACTCATCTGAACATTTTCTAACTCAAATGTGTGTTGGGGGAGAGAAAATTGCTCAGTTATAATGGTGTGTGTGTGTGTGTGTGTGTGTACTAGAGGGAGGGAGGGAGGTGTAAAGTGGCACAACAGCAAAGCAACAAGGATACTCTGAATCCAATATGGATGCAGTCAGTATTAAGTAAAGAATATATTTTAAAAGATAAACTAACAACAGTGTTATTTCAAAAATATTTAGTGCTAAATGTTTTGGATGAAGGCAGAAGCTGAAATGTTTAATGCTAAATATATATTGAAATTACTCTGTTGTTAGTCTACTCTTTATATATGTGTGTGTATATATGTATATTTACTTAAGACAGACTGCATCCTTAGTGGATCCAGAGCCTCCTTTACAAATCAATCTCTCTCTCTCTCTCTCTCTCTCTCTCTCTGTGGTGGTGTGTGTGTGTGTGTGTGTGTAAAGCAGCACAACAGCAAAGCAACAAGGAGGCTTGGATCCACTATGGATGCAGTCAGTCTTAAGTTAAATTATAGTCATTCATTTCTATCTCTCCCCCACCTCTTCCCCTCTCTGTGTCCACACTTGAGTGATGTAGGATGCATGGAGATGCCTGATGTGACCCTCTACTATCTGTTGTCAAAAATCAACCACCCCACCCCATCCTTAGTTCCTTGAGTCAGGGTAGGAAAATGGTTCAAGAGGTCCCTGGTTTCGATTTCACTTGTGCCATGAACTTCCTAGATAGGCAAGCTGGTGAAATTTGATGCTGGTGATGTTTGAGTGGAGGTGGTTGTGGTAAGACTGGAACTGAGACCGCCGCCCCCTGAAAGGACACATTCAAGTCTGAGGCAACTCCAGCCCTTTTGAGTTGGGGGCTGGCTTGAAATGGAGTTCCTCTCCCATTCCAGCTGCTGCTGGCCAATCCTCCCCCTGACACACATCACCATGCCAGGAAAGCATATCTTACCTTGTCATAAGAATGTAAGAAATGCTGTGCTGAATCAGAACAAAGGTCTATCTAGACCAGCATTCTGTTCTTGCACTGGCCAACCAGCTGCCCTGATAGGAAGCCTACAGCAGGACAGGAGAAGTGCAATAGCACCCTCCCACCCATGTCCCCCAGCAACTGGTATTGAGAGGCATACGACCTCTGATCCTGGAGATAATATATAGCCATTGTGGCTAGTAGTAGCCAAAGAGCTAAGAAACAAGAAGGGTTTACAGACTGGCACCTGCCTGACTAAGCTGAAAGTGATTCTCCTGAGTCTGCTCAAGAGCATCATTGACTGCCAGTATCGAGGGTTTTTTTTATGTTTGCTCTGCAGATAAAATTGTCTGCCTACATGCCTTCTTGCCATCGGTAACCCCCTGTCCTGCCCTCATATGCAGATCCCAGACTCACTGGGCTCTGCATATGAGAGCAGGGGAGAAAAAAGACCTTATGAATGATACAAGTGATGGCCATTGCTTTTGGAAAGTCATCCCCCCTTTTTTTCTGACAGCTATATTGAGGATGAGTTTATTGTTTATTTAGGATGGTCATTTAGAAAAGGTGTCTGAAGTGCGTAGTTTAGCTCTCTTCCATTAAATAGTTTGCATACGTGCCAAAGCCTTTGGGTTTGGTTTGATGTCTTCAGGTCACTGGTGTAGATTTTTACGTTGAAATGCCCTTGGCTTACTTTGTTACAGATTTTAGAAAACCAGGCCTATTAGTGTTTTTATTGTGTGCTGATGCTTTGTCACTGGGGCTGAGACACTGTGTCAGTGGGGCTTCTTGCGCTCATTCGTTATTATCTGTTACACTATACAGATTCCTCTATAGTGTAAAAAACCCCACAATATTCTCCTTAACTTTGTTTTTGGAGGTACAGTTTTTGTTAACAAATATTCTGTGCCACTTTCGTTTTGTTTTGCACTCCCCTTCCACCTCCCATAGGTACCAGTTTGCTTTTTACTGGCAGGGTAAGAGGTGAGTGTGCAAAAAAACCTCATTCAACAGCTCTCCTCAAAAACCATTTGGGGCTTTTGGAGCATTCCCTTTGAATGCTCAAAAGTCAAAACATCTCTCAAGGCTGTTCAAGCCTTCCAAGGGAACTCTCCAAAAACCCAAGCTTGGGGCAAAATTTTAGGGATGTGTGACACTGGAAAACCCGTTCCGTTTGAGTGTGATGGATTTTTGACACCTTTCTGACCTGACGGCCAAAAGTGGGTTTAGTTGGGGGAGGGGGGATTGGCTTCCACAGAATTGCTGAAAATATTTGCACAAATTTGGAGCCAAGAACTGCATATCTCTAGCACAGTGTTCTCCAACCTTGGGTCCCCAGATGCTTTTGGCCTTCAACTCCCAGCATGCCCCAGCCAGCTACGCTGGCTGGGGCATGCTGGGAGTTGTAGGCCAAAAGCATCTGCGGACCCAAGGTTGGAGAACACTGCTCTAGCACAGTTTGCTCAAATTGGCGCCAACTCATTAGATTCGCATCATTGTTGTTGCTCTTGTTCGTGTTGTAGCATTTAACATGAGAAATATGGAAGCATCCTCCTCCTCTCGCTGGAAATGCACACACTCCAACTTGAAGACCCTGAGTTTTCTGACAGATAATTTCAGATCTGTGCAAAATTTTGGCCTCCAAAACTTACTTAAAATCTCCCACCCACTCCCCCACTACTAATGTATTTTGTCTTCCCTACTTAAATTTAAAATGGTGTCCTTGTCATCCCTTTCCAGCACCACCCAAGACACACAGGTGCTGCCAGGTTTGATGGGGGTTCAGGCATGGTGCCTTCCATGGGGGCCCACTACCCCGGCGAACCCATTTTTTGTTTTGTTTTTTATTTATTTATTTAATACATTTTTATACTGCCCAATGGCCGAAGCTCTCTGGGCGGTTTACAACAGTTAAAACCATAAAATACAATACAATATAAATATAAAATTTAAAACCACAGATTAAAAACAAAGAGCAAAGCTAGCAGCAACAGTTCAAATTACAATAACAGAGCTAAAAACTACAATATTAAAATGATTAAAATGCTTGGGAGAATAGAAAGCTCTTCACCTGGTGCCAGAAAGAGTACAATGTAGGTGCCAGGCGAGCCTCTTTGGGGAGCTCATTCCACAACCGGGGTGCCACAGCAGAAAAGGCCCTCCTCCTGGTAGCCACCTGCCTCAACCTTTTGTTGGGTGGCAAAACCATTCTTCTTGCTCCCTCCCTGCCATTGCTGTCTGCCTGTCTTTTAAAAACTTTTTTTTACCAAGAGGGGAGCACTGCTCTTGAGGGGGGCGCCCTGCTTGTCTCAGCTCTCCTCCTCTGACTGGCTGACAAAGTGGATAGGTCTGCTTCCAGCCAATGTGCTCTGGATAGCTGTGCTGTGCTGATTCCAAGGCTGCAAGCCGTGCACCATTTTGATTTTAACTATTCTCCCCTAGTGTGAGAGAGTGACCATGAGCTCAGCCAATTGGATGCTACTGTTTAGGGCACGGAACTTGCCGAGTTTGCTGCCACTCTTACTCTGTCAAGGAAATGATTGAAGTTATGGTGGTGTGCGGCTGCATTCTTTGCTGCCAGCACAGCACTTTGCTTCTGCAATGTGGTTTGGTGTTGCCAGTTGGGGTGGGTGGGTGCGTGGGCTGCCTCTGGGCCACAGGGGCCGTGGACCTTTACCCAGTCATCCATGGCTAGTGAGGCCACTGCATGCACACACACACACACACACACACACACACACACACACAGAGTGCCTTCAGGCATAGCAACCTCAGTGCCCCGCTAACCTGGAAGAGGTGGGCTGTGCAATTTAAGAATTCTCTTGCTCTGCATCTGATCTTCTTGGATACTCTTGTGATTGGTGGAAATGATAGCAACGCTAGGGAAGTGGGCCCTCTGCTGATCTCGGGGCCCTGTCACATACCCAGCCTTACTACCCTCTGGCGCCAGCCCTGCACACAATCACATTATGAGGGACAACAGCACCATTTCAGACTTCAGGAATAGATGGGACAAACAGCTTTTGTTATCAGGAACTGGGAGATTCTAAGCAAGGTTTCCAGGCCCCAGTAGTTTTTGAGAAGCCATATCAGGGCGCTTTCCCTTTATCCATGTGGATCATTCTCGAGTCCATTGATCCAGAATTATGCTATATTAATGTTTATATCACCTTCTGTTGTAAAATATCCATAGTGTTTTGCCTTTAGAGTTAGAAAGACAGAAGGCAGCTGTTTGTGAGTTTCGAGAGACTGCGCAAAATGCATCTGTGTTTCATTGTGTAGCCATTTGAGTGATCGGTACACAAACACATCCTCACCTATGTAGAGGTGTGAAGACATCGATAAAAATGTCGATAGATTATGTGCAACTGCTGGTGTGAAACCATCCATGAATCCTCACCATAATTCAGCTTCTAAATAACTACCATGCCATCTCCCAGAGACGGCCAATGCCCCGTGACCACTCCGTGCACTGCTTTCTGCTTCTTGGAGCTTGAGCCACTTGGAAGAAGTGAGCAAGATGTGAGATGACAGGCTTGAAAGCCTAAAGAGAAATGCTTCCAATCATGATCTCCTGAAAATTTAAAAACTGAAAAAGAAGTGCATATTTCAATTTAATATTGATAAGGGGAGGGGGAAGTCAAGGCTAAAAAAAAAGCCCTTTGTCTGAGCTTCTGTAGCTGCGGCTGCCATAATCTTGCTTCAGAGGTCAGAGGATACGTGTGGTTATGCTGCTCAGCATACAATATGGCATAAGGTGGTGTGGAGGCACAGTAACATACTAATCATCTCAAGAAAAAACAAAACACCACAATTCTGCAGGAGTACCAATGTATTGGACCAAATATTCAGCTTCCTGAACAAAGCTTTCTTAAAAACAGACAAAAGCAAAAACAAAACTGAACCATTCAAGCCCAGATGTAGGAACCTGGTTCCCTCCAGATTTTGGACTACAACTCCAGTAACTCCTGGCCATTGACTGATGACTGGAGCTGGTGGGAGTTGTAATCTAAACAAGTGAAGGACTCGAGGTTGCGGAAGGCTAATCGCATACCCTCCAACATTTCACAGATGAAAATGTGAATGTAAGAGGTATGGTTAAGGAACATGAAGGTGTGATCAAGTTAGCCATTAAATCGAACCGGGGGGGCGCCCGCCCTGCCTCGACTCTCCGTGGGGGCAGGCCCCCTGCCTCAATCTTCTGAGTGGCGTGGAGCAGTTCTCGCACCGCTCGAGCCATCTCTCCGGTCCCGTCGCGTCACTTCCAGCACTGGAAATGACGCGACGGGACCCTGCACAGGCGCAGTACACAGCACAGGGGTCCAGCGCGCCCGCTCTGGTCCGTCGCGTCATTTCCGGTGCGGAAGTGACACGACGGGACCAGAGCGGGCCACACGGGCGGCTCGCCGTGGAGAGGCAAGCCGCCCTGAAGAGAAGGTAAGGCCTCGCGCGGGTGGGGCCTATTTTCGGCCAATTTCCAGCGAGGCTCGATGTTACATCCCTTGCATCAGAGGGTGTGGCCAGGCAAACATGAGGGTGTGGCCAGGATATGGCCAGGCAACAAAGGGCATGGTCAAGTACAAAAGTTATTAGAGGAACACACAAAAATCTTATATATTATATTATTCATTATTTATTATTATTTTAATATTTTATTAGTGCTTTGTATTTATTTATTTTTACCTTACTTAATCCTTAATGTTGATAACTGGTGTTTTCATGGGGGGTGGGTCGTGCTGCAGGGCAATCTTTTCTTTGTTTTAAAATTGTCAGGATTGGTCCCACATTTTCAGGGCAGTTGGAGGAGGAGAAGAAGGGAGGGAGCGGAGGAGGGGAGCTTTTGGGTGGGGAAAATACAAAAAGACACATTGGGGGTTTGAGCCCCTTCAGTGTTTTGCTCCAACACCTCTACAGCTCTGGTTTTTAAGCACAAGGAGTAACTTTGAGGGGCTGAACAGCGTTGTTGTTTGTTTGTTATGGAAAGGCCCAGTTTAAAGCACTTTTTGTGTTCTATTCACACAATTAGATTTAAAGAACACTTAAACTGGAATAATCTTAACTAACTTGAATTAAGTTAAGACCAACAGTGCAATCCTACGCACAGTTACTCGGGAGTAAGTACAAATGCCTTCAATGGGTCTTACTTATCAGGAGGCAGCAGGTAGAGCGCGGGTGCTTGCACACACACTCACATCCTCGGTCTGTTCCCCTTCCTGCTTAAAGGGCCCATGGGCAAAATCCCAACTAAGCTAAATAGCTTGCGGAGGACGGAGGACGCAGGGAAATTCAGGGCTCTGGATAACAAATTGGGAATCTGCATAACAAAGTAAGAAGCTGTGATGGCTTAAGTGTTTGCTGGACTGTCTCCACAAATTCAGGGCAATTGGAGAGTATGTAATTGAACCCAATATGGCTTAGCCCTCTCTTTTTAAAAAATTTTTTTTTTACTTAACTTTATTTCAAACATTATATAAAACAAGTAAAAAAACAAACAAACACATTCATATAACTACGAAGGTGCACCCATCACCACAGGACCAAGAAATAATTTCTATCATCATAAACCATTATTATTCAATAATCCAAAAATACATCATATCTTGACATGGCTTACTCCCCTTTCCCTTTACTAAAACATAGTCTAGGAATGGTCCCCATATATCCTTGAAGTTATTTTTCTTTAATTGTCCCTTTTTACATTTGATACTACATGCTAATTTATCATTTAAAGCAATATCCCACACCTCTTTGTACCAGTCTATAATTAAAAACTGATGTTGAACTTTCCATTTCCTTGCTATCAATAATCTCCCCTGGTTTAGCCCTCTCTGTCCACAAAGTCTTCTTTAGAGAAATCCATCAACAAGAAGCTGTGCCTGGCTATGGCCTTATGTGCTTCAGATGCTTCTCTTTCCTCAGCTACTGTGTCAGATGCCTGGTTTCAGTGGGTAAGGCCTCAGCGGCAGAGCCCAAGCCTTGCATGCAAAGGTTCCCAGATTCATTCCCTGGCATCTCCAGGCAGGGCTGGGGAAACACCCCAACCTGAACCCTGGAGAGCCATTGCCAGTCTTTGAAGACCAGCTTCACCCAGCCTGGTGCCCTCCAGATGTTTTTGTCTACTGCTCCCATAATACCTGACCAGGCTTATGGGAGTGGTAGTCCAAAACATCTGGAGGGCACCAGGTTGCCTACCCCAGTTCTTGCCCTTATGGCTTCAGCCATATTCTTTCTAGTGTCTATATACAAAGCTGTGCGTCTTCTACGATTCCACAGGCACTCTGGAAAGGTTGCCAGATGTAGTGCTGGGTGCAGTCTTCACCTTCCTGAGAAATTCAGTTCTTTTAGTGAAAAAAATACCCAGAATACAAGATATTATGGCTGTGAGAGATGTAAGACTGAGCCAACTGTGCCTACACCTGTGCACACACCCATTTCATCATCCCATTCATCATCCCATTTGTGTCCTCTTTGGCCAATTTTCCTGGAGAAAAATTCAGTGGCAGAGAGCCAAAACCCACTCCTGCAGGGTGCACTAAAGCTCCTGTCCCATCAGTTGCCTTCCCCCCCTTTTAAACATGAAGACCCCAAGAGCAATATACATGATGATAAGGAATTGCTCTGATGGAAATTTTGTGGGGATGGAATGTGGTGGCCACCAGAAGAGCTCTGCAAGAGTGAGTGTCCATAAATTATCCCTGGCACATATAGCCATAGCTCAGTGGTAGAGCACATGCTTCGCATGCAGAAGACTCCAGGTTCAAGCCTTGGGGACCCACTGCCAGTCAGGGTTGACAATACTGGGCTTGATGGTCTGACTCAGTATAAGGCAGCTTCCTGTGTCCCTATGTTCCAAGTGGCTTCAGGTAGGAATAAAGTTGTGAGCAAGGACAGGGCACACATAATTGTTGTCAATGTCAGTGTGCTGATGACACCCAATTCTATCTCTCCTGTCCATCCAAATCCAAGGAAGTTGTTCTCGTTCTAAATTGGTGACTTATGTCAGTAGTGGACTGGATGGGGGCAAACAAATCAAAGCTTAATCCAGACAAGGCAGAGGTGCTCCTAGTTAGTCAAAAGGCAGATCAGGGAATAGGGATGCAACCTGTGCTGGATGGGGTTACTCTCCTTCTGAAAACCCAGGGTCACAGTTTGGGTGTACTCCTGGATGTTTGTTTCATCATCAAGTGCAAGCCAATCCTTTGGTGATGCCATCTATCCAGCTTGGCGGGACAATACTGGAAAATGTTGATCATTTTCTCTATCTTGGCAGCTATCTTTCTGTTACAGCTAACATCGACAGTGAAATCCAGCATCGTCTGAGCTCCACAAGTGCCGCATTTTCTCGAATGAAACATAGAGTGTTCGAGGATCGGGATATTTGTAAGAAGACCAAAACACTGGTTTATGAAGCCATTGTATTACCAACTTTATTGTATGCCTGCGAAACATGGACTATCTATAACGTCACTTCCACCTCCTTGAAAGGTTTCATCAACGTTGCCTCCGGAAAATCCTGCAAATTACTTGGGAAGATAGGCGAACAAATGTCAGTGTACTGGAAGAAGCAAAGACTACTAGCATTGAAAAAATGATCCTTCAACGCCAACTTCAGTGGACTGGTCATGTTGTTCGAATGCCTGACTGCCGTCTCCCAAAGCAGTTACTTTACTCGCAACTCAAGGATGGAAAGCGGAATATCGGTGGTCAATATAAGAGGTTTAAAGATGTTCTTAAGGCTAATCTAAAAAAATGCAATATAAACATCGAAAACTGGGAAGCTCTGGCCCATGAACGATCTAAATGGAGGTTGGCCTTTCACAAAGGTTCCATGGACTTTGAAGAAGCCCGAGTGCAAGGTGAAAGGGAGAAACGTGCTAAGCGAAAAGCACGTCAAATGAATCCTTTACAGGACCATCTTCTATCTGGTAACCTGTGTCCTCACTGTGGGAAGCTGTGTGGATCTAGAATTGGCCTCCACAGTCACTTACGGACCCATCGCTAGAGTCTACACAATCTTCTTTAGAATTTCCTCCTTTTATCCCAGAAGACAATCTTACTTGGTCACGAGTGATCGCCTGATGATGATGATGACTCCTGGATAAGGCCCTGAACCCAGATGCCCAGGTCTCGGCAGTGGCCAGGAGTGCATTTGCACAGCTGAGGGCAGTGCAACAACTGTGCCCATTTCTAGAGATATCTGATCTGGCCATGGTCACTCATGCCTTAGTTACCGGTATATCCCGTTTCGACTATTGTAACATGCTCTACATGTGGCTGCCTTCAAAAACTGTTCAGAAACTTCAGCTGGTCCAGAATGCTGCAGGCGGACTGTTGACCAGGGCTGGTTACAGGGACCATATGACTCCCTTGTTACAGCAGCTTCACTGGCTACCAGTCTGTTTCTGGGAAGAATTTAAAGTGCTGGTTATGACCTATAACACCTTACACAGCCTGGGACCAGGCTACCTGAAAGACCACCTTTTTCCCACATGAGCTGCCTGGTTCTTCAGATCTTCTGGAGTGCCCCTTCTTTTGACACTGCTGCCTTCAGAGGCACGTGGCAACATGAGAGAGGGCCTCTTTGGTGGTCACTTCCAGGCTGTGGAACTCTCTCTCCCAGGATGTGGAACTCCATCCCAAGGGAGGCGAGGTTTGCACCCTCTCTGCTATCCTTCCACTGGCAGACAAAGACAGCTTTTTTTGAAGAAGGCCTTTGGCGTGTAAGTGGGTCTGTTGGACTGGGTGTTGTTTTTATTCTGTACTTGTTATGTTTTTATTGTATTTTAATGTATTGTTTTATTCTTTTAACCAACTGTAATTGTCTCTGTAAGCCGCCTTGAGTCCTCTTTTTTGGTAGAAAACTGGGGTACCATGTGTGTGTGTGTGTGTGTGTGTGTGTGAGTGTGTGTGTGTGATATCATGGCAGGTAGATTCTAAAATAAATTTATAGGAATCTGCCCTGAACTCAGCATCTCTTGACTTTTTTAAAAAAACTTTTCCCTCCCATTGATTCTAGCTCCAGGCAGGGCTGGCAGGCTCACAGAGAAAGCTCATGAGGTTGGTGTTCCTTCTCCTAGGGCAGACCTCTCTCTCCACCCTCAGGGAAGAAGATCCATAAAATCCTATTGTCCCTGGGTCACCCTCCCAGGCATTTTTTACAGCCATTTTTTTTTTTGCCACAGATAATCTAGATTTTTCTTCTTCTTTTTTTTTAATGGAAAACACAGAATATATGACTGATAACCTTGTCTGAAGAGTTGATGCTGATGATATGTTTATACACATAACTAGAGTTCCCCCCCCGCCGCCAAACTCTTGGAACATAATTCCTATATAAGCACATGCCAGTAAAATAAATGGGACTTAAAAGTGCTTAACTCTTGTAAATTGTATTGTACATGTATTGTAAACTGGTAACAAAAAATAAATTGAAAAAGATCACTTTTGACTCTCAGGCAGCAGTATATTTCTAGAATCTGTCAGAGAGTCAGACCTATGGTTCACAGTTCACACAATCCATTTACCTGAGGGTACAGGCATGGGAGCACTCTGTGTGTGTTAAAATGCAGCGTATAAATTGGTCCCACACAGGTCATTAATACTGGTTGTCTTCTTTCATCTAGCAATGGTAGCTCTTGGTTTTAAACTTCATGGATTTACAAAGAGGAAGACAAGCAAGTAAACAAGGAACCTACAAATGTAGCTAGCTGCAAGGTTATTTAATGCATTTCTTAACTTCCTCTCTAGACTACAGTCTTCCCAAATTTGCTTACAATATAAACATACAGTTCCACCTCAGCAATAAGTTCATACGATCATAAGTCTATGAATATTTATTGAGAGAATGACATTCTCAGTGGAGACTGATATCAACACAGTTTCAACCTGAAGATATATCTTGGCACAGGCTGTTTTCTTGAACAGAATTTCACATCCATATATCCATATACATCCATATATAATGATGTATGCAAGCTCATGTCTCATTCCCAGATAATGTAAGTCACAAGTGTGTCTGAAGGCCATATACTTTACAGAGAGCCAGAGGCCACACTGTGTGTTTTCACCGTGAATCAGCAAATCAGCTAAGAGTTTCTGTAGCCTCAGTTTTGCTAAGTCAACAAAGCCTTGTTATACCATCCTTAGTATTTCACACAATAATTTATTTATCTATTTATTTATTACATTTATATTCTGCCTTTCCCCCCATCTTGCAAGGAACCCAAGGTGGCTTGCATGGTCCTCCTCTCCATTTTATCCTCACAACAACCCTGTGAAGCAGGTTAGGCTGGGAGTCAGTGTTGGGCACAAAGTCACCCAGTATGACTGAGTGGGGAACTAGAATTCAGATCTCCTGAGTCCCAGTCCAATACTCTAACCATCACACCACACTGGGAATATGGGGTGGGTTAGGATTTTAAAATATATATATTATATACTGTTTTAATTGTGTATGTGTGTGTGTTTTATTGTTGGAGTGTACATCGCCCAGGGTGGCCAGGTGACCGGCCAGATGGGCGATTAAAAAATGTAATAAATAAAAATAAATAAATAAATATAACTTCCATATGCTCTAACTGTCCATATTTCAGGAATAGCCCTCTACATTCTGGCACAGGCTAGAGTAGACAGTTGCACTGTGTCAGTGGACAGTCCTCCATTTGAAGAGAGGCCAGACAACTGCCCTTCATTTGAAGGCATCCCTGTCTGAAGGCCTGTCCAGTCCAATTCCAATAATGAACCATAAGGACTGTTGCCCATCCACAGTGAGCACCTGGACAGCAAATTGAACAAGTAGGCACGCAGGTCACCTGGTCACAGTCTTCCACACTATGGTGAGATGTACTGTATTTTCTATTTAAATTATAATAATCATTTCTAAATGTGCATCTATACATATAAATTAGCATATGCAAATGTAATTTAAATCGCTGTCCTCTGTTTTTAGGGATGCATCACCTCTTTTTTTGATGATTCCTAAGTGGCCACCCTAGCACTTGCTCCTATTTCTGCCTTTTTGAGGTCCTTCCCAGAGACACACTGGGAAGAAATATGGCAGTAGGCAAATCTCCACTGCTGCACTTCTGAAGCCTGCCTGTCCCCTGCCCAAAGCCATATGCTATCCACTGCATCAAATTGGCAAAATGAACTTCACCAAATCAAACACAAGCACAGAGAGAGCTCCGATTAGGACTGGTCCAAAATGCCGCCCCAAATTCCCACCACATGCACAGGTGGTGAATTGGGGTGTCCATTTCAGTTCCATTTGGGAGGTAGGCTGGCCACCTATGAATTCCCCCAAGAGAGGAAATGCATCACCAAAAAAAAGAAGGGACAAAAGAGGGCAGATCTGCATGGCATTTGCATATGCTAATTTATATGTGTATATGCAATTGTAGAAAAAATGTTATAATTTAAATAGAAATACAACACGGATGACCTGCGTGCCTGCCTGTTCAGCCTGTGGCCCAGGAGCTCATTGTTGATGGGCAACAGTTCTTATGGTTCATTGTCTTTAAACTGGAATGGGACCGGATGCCCTTCAAATAGAGGAGGTTCTCTGTAAAAGAGGGCACCTGAAATGGTTCTTGGAGGAGAGGGGGGTGGGCTTACCACTTCAGTGTGAGGAGGGTTTACCTCTCCCCCCACCCCCACTTCTTCATCTTTCCCTTTAAACCTTTCATTTTTGCCAGTCTGATACAATGCACAGCATATTCCACCAAGAAAACACTTCCCCTGGTTGGGATATACACATTACACTGGAGGCCTTATAAACTGCTTACCCTTGTCTGGCATGATGATTTTCTGTCTCACTTGCATGATATCTCACAACATAGGAACATAGGAAGCCACTTTATACTGAGTCAGACCACTGGTCCATGTAACCCAGTATTGTCAACACTGACTGGCAGCGGCTCTCCGGGTTTTCAGGCAGGATTATTTCCATCTCTACCTGGAGATGCCGGGGATCGAACCTGGGACCTACTGCATGCAGAGCAGGTGCTCTACCACTGAGCCACAGCCCTTCCCCCTAACAAATACCGTGCATCATCATGTAGTGAGTTTCACAGCTCCACATCAATGGTGATCATTCATGGGGGGGGGGTGCAGGGTCGGGAAATTTACTATACAAAGACTCTACATCACGTAGTATTTGTTGTAGACGGTGCCAGAGAAGTGGATGCACACCATGAGTAAGCGGTGCAGATATAGAAAAGGCAATGACTAGCCTGGCTTTAGTAAATGCATAATCCTACATAATTGACACATTATCTATGATGTGGATCCTCACCATGGTGAAGAGGTTTTGGACTGGTAGCTGATGCATCAGTACAGCCATGGTACGCACTGATCATGAATCA
>JAHFWL010001275.1:0-23831 GCA_021292165.1 Shinisaurus crocodilurus | reverse complement strand
GTAAACAAATATGTGTATAGACTGATTATTGAGCCTTCCACAAAAGGAGACTCTGCTGGCACACCGTTGAATGCTACTCTCTCTCCCCGCACCCCCCCCAACCCATTTCTCATCTGGCCTCATTTTTTTGAATTTCTCTCTCACTTTTTTTAAAAAAAGAAATATCTCATTGAAGAAATAATTGCATTTTTCCCACCTCTCACAGAAAAAAAATTAAAATAAATCCAGCTTCCTAAAGTTATCAAAAGATGTGGTAATCCAGCCCTACCATCTGCATGAATCCATCTGAACGGCACTGCATGAGAGACATATTGTCCATGACACTGCCCAGATTTTTTTTTTTTAAAGGAAGAAAGAAAAAGAAAGGAAAAAAGCAAGCAAGGGAGGTGCAGTGGGTGGTAGGGGAAGAAGAAACAGCATAAAAAATACTAAAGATTTTATGGAAAAAGGTATAAGTTTGTGTGTGAGCTTGCTCATAAATTCCAAAAAAGTAGTTCTTAATGATACACTTAGAGTAAATCATCTGCCTTGAGAGACAGGCGGTCTCTTGTGACCTGTGCGGGAGCCACCAGAGACTCGCAGCCTAGCTACTTTCAGCTAAATGTACTCTCATATTAATATTTTAAAATGCCATAATGCCTCTCTGAAAATCTCAGAGGACAGATACATCAATTTGCAAGGTCTTCACTCCAGGAAATAGAAACAGGGATAATCTGCCATTAAAAATAGTTCATTATGCCAGCTTCTTGGGAGCACATAATACGTCCTGAACATACTTAAGTTGCAAATCCTCACTTTAATGGGAAGGGCCCTAGAGCATTCTTGTCCCCCTGTTTATTAGTACAAAAAGGTTTGTTGTGGTATGAAATTTTAAGTGCGTCGCAGTGATCAATCAGCTTCAGAGGGAGACTCTGCCCTCAGCCAGAAATCATTACAGATACATCAATTAAACATAAAGTTTCTATTTTCAGAATGACTCGTAGTACAAAGAATCAGCAATGCATCATAGTTAAAGGCAACAATTTTACCCGTGTGGGGCTACTGTTATGATGATTTCCCTCCCTTTCTTGTCTTTCCTCCCCTTCCAGCACATTATACAATTATTTTCCTTTTTTATTTCAGTAACATACTGAACACTTCTGTTTTTTCTCATGCGGGAGAAGAAGAATATTCATGTGAAAATGAAAATGGGTAGGGATCGCACTTTTCTTGGAAAAAGTGGTAGAGAGATTCATTAGGACCTTGTGATTCATGATCATGCGTACCCAGGCTGTTACTGATGCATCAGCGACCAGTCCAAAACCTCTTCACCATGGTGAGGATCCACATCAAGAGAGTAAATGTGTCAATTATGTAGGATTAGCATTTACTAAAGCCAGGCTAGTCATTGCCTTTCTATATCTGCACCGCTTACCTCATGGTGTGCATCCACTTCTCTGGCACAACGTCTACAAACAAATACTACTTGATGTAGATCTTTGTATAGTAAATTTCCCGACCTGCACCCCCCCCCCCAATGAATGATCACCATTGATGTGGAGCTGTGAAACTCACTACATGATGATGCACGGTATTTGTTAGGGGGAAGGGCTGTGGCTCAGTGGTAGAGCACCTGCTCTGCATCAGTAGGTCCCAGGTTCGATCCCCGGCATCTCCAGGTAGAGATGGAAATATCCTGCCTGAAAACCCGGAGAGCCGCTTGCCAGTCAGTGTTGACAATACTGGGTTACATGGACCAGTGGTCTGACTCAGTAAAAGTGGCTTCCTATGTTCCTAGTTTGTGAGATATCATGCAGTGAGACAGAAAATCATCATGGCAGACAAGGGTAAGCATTTATAAGGCCTCCAGTGTAATGTGTATCCCAACCAGGGGGAAGTGTTTTCTGGTGGAATATGCGGTGCATTGTATCAGACTGGCAAAAATGAAATGGTTTAAGGGAAAGATGAGGAGAAGTGGGGGTGGGGGGAGAGGTAAACCCTCCTCACACTGAAGTGGTAAGCCACCGCCCTCCTCTCCAAGAACCATTTCAGTGCCCTCTTTACAGAGAACCTCCTCTATTTGAAGGGCAGTCCGGTCCCATTCCAGTTTAAAGACAGAACCATACAGAACTGTTGCCCATCAACAATGAGCTCCTGGCCACAGGCTGAACAGGCAGGCACGCAGGTCATCCGGTGTACATGTATGTCTATGAAATTATAACATTTTTTCTACAATTGCATATACACATATAAATTAGCATATGCAAATGCCATGCAGATCTGCCCTCTTTTGTCCCTTCTTTTTTTTGGTGATGCATTTCCTCTCTTGGGGGAATTCATAGGTGGCCAGCCTACCTCCCAAATGGAACTGAAATGGACACCCCAATTCACCACCTGTGCATGTGGTGGGAATTTGGGGCGGCATTTTGGACCAGTCCTAATCGGAGCTCTCTCTGTGCTTGTGTTTGATTTGGTGAAGTTCATTTTGCCAATTTGATGCAGTGGATAGCATATGGCTTTGGGCAGGGGACAGGCAGGCTTCAGAAGTGCAGCAGTGGAGATTTGCCTACTGCCATATTTCTTCCCAGTGTGTCTCTGGGAAGGACCTCAAAAAGGCAGAAATAGGAGCAAGTGCTAGGGTGGCCACTTAGGAATCATCAAAAAAAGAGGTGATGCATCCCTAAAAACAGAGGACAGCGATTTAAATTACATTTGCATATGCTAATTTATATGTATAGATGCACATTTAGAAATGATTATTATAATTTAAATAGAAATACAGTACATCTCACCATAGTGTGGAAGACTGTGACCAGGTGACCTGCGTGCCTACTTGTTCAATTTGCTGTCCAGGGCTCACTGTGGATGGGCAACAGTCCTTATGGTTCATATTGGAATTGGACTGGACAGGCCTTCAGACAGGGATGCCTTCAAATGAAGGGCAGTTGTCTGGCCTCTCTTCAAATGGAGGACGTCCACTGACACAGTGCAACTGTCTACTCTAGCCTGTGCCAGATGTAGAGGGCTATTCCTGAAATATGGGACAGTTAGAGCATATGGAAGTATATTTATTATTTATTTTTATTTATTACATTTTTTAATCGCCCATCTGGCCGGTCACCTGGCCACCCTGGGCGATGTACACTCCAACAATAAAACACACACACATACACAATTAAAACAGTATATATATATATATTTTAAAATCCTAACCCACCCCATATTCCCAGTGTGGTGTGATGGTTAGAGTATTGGACTGGGACTCAGGAGATCTGAATTCTAGTTCCCCACTCAGTCATACTGGGTGACTTTGTGCCCAACACTGACTCCCAGCCTAACCTGCTTCACAGGGTTGTTGTGAGGATAAAATGGAGAGGAGGACCATGCAAGCCACCTTGGGTTCCTTGCAAGATGGGGGGAAAGGCAGAATATAAATGTAATAAATAAATAGATAAATAAATTATTGTGTGAAATACTAAGGATGGTATAACAAGGCTTTGTTGACTTAGCAAAACTGAGGCTACAGAAACTCTTAGCTGATTTGCTGATTCACGGTGAAAACACACAGTGTGGCCTCTGGCTCTCTGTAAAGTATATGGCCTTCAGACACACTTGTGACTTACATTATCTGGGAATGAGACATGAGCTTGCATACATCATTATATATGGATGTATATGGATATATATGGATGTGAAATTCTGTTCAAGAAAACAGCCTGTGCCAAGATATATCTTCAGGTTGAAACTGTGTTGATATCAGTCTCCACTGAGAATGTCATTCTCTCAATAAATATTCATAGACTTATGATCGTATGAACTTATTGCTGAGGTGGAACTGTATGTTTATATTGTAAGCAAATTTGGGAAGACTGTAGTCTAGAGAGGAAGTTAAGAAATGCATTAAATAACCTTGCAGCTAGCTACATTTGTAGGTTCCTTGTTTACTTGCTTGTCTTCCTCTTTGTAAATCCATGAAGTTTAAAACCAAGAGCTACCATTGCTAGATGAAAGAAGACAACCAGTATTAATGACCTGTGTGGGACCAATTTATACGCTGCATTTTAACACACACAGAGTGCTCCCATGCCTGTACCCTCAGGTAAATGGATTGTGTGAACTGTGAACCATAGGTCTGACTCTCTGACAGATTCTAGAAATATACTGCTGCCTGAGAGTCAAAAGTGATCTTTTTCAATTTATTTTTTGTTACCAGTTTACAATACATGTACAATACAATTTACAAGAGTTAAGCACTTTTAAGTCCCATTTATTTTACTGGCATGTGCTTATATAGGAATTATGTTCCAAGAGTTTGGCGGCGGGGGGGGAACTCTAGTTATGTGTATAAACATATCATCAGCATCAACTCTTCAGACAAGGTTATCAGTCATATATTCTGTGTTTTCCATTAAAAAAAAAGAAGAAGAAAAATCTAGATTATCTGTGGCAAAAAAAAAAATGGCTGTAAAAAATGCCTGGGAGGGTGACCCAGGGACAATAGGATTTTATGGATCTTCTTCCCTGAGGGTGGAGAGAGAGGTCTGCCCTAGGAGAAGGAACACCAACCTCATGAGCTTTCTCTGTGAGCCTGCCAGCCCTGCCTGGAGCTAGAATCAATGGGAGGGAAAAGTTTTTTTAAAAAAGTCAAGAGATGCTGAGTTCAGGGCAGATTCCTATAAATTTATTTTAGAATCTACCTGCCATGATATCACACACACACACTCACACACACACACACACACACACACACATGGTACCCCAGTTTTCTACCAAAAAAGAGGACTCAAGGCGGCTTACAGAGACAATTACAGTTGGTTAAAAGAATAAAACAATACATTAAAATACAATAAAAACATAACAAGTACAGAATAAAACAACACCCAGTCCAACAGACCCACTTACACGCCAAAGGCCTTCTTCAAAAAAAGCTGTCTTTGTCTGCCAGTGGAAGGATAGCAGAGAGGGTGCAAACCTCGCCTCCCTTGGGATGGAGTTCCACATCCTGGGAGAGTTCCACAGCCTGGAAGTGACCACCAAAGAGGCCCTCTCTCATGTTGCCACGTGCCTCTGAAGGCAGCAGTGTCAAAAGAAGGGGCACTCCAGAAGATCTGAAGAACCAGGCAGCTCATGTGGGAAAGGTGGTCTTTCAGGTAGCCTGGTCCCAGGCTGTGTAAGGTGTTATAGGTCATAACCAGCACTTTAAATTCTTCCCAGAAACAGACTGGTAGCCAGTGAAGCTGCTGTAACAAGGGAGTCATATGGTCCCTGTAACCAGCCCTGGTCAACAGTCCGCCTGCAGCATCATGGACCAGCTGAAGTTTTCTGAACAGTTTTTGAAGGCAGCCACATTAGAGCATGTTACAATAGTCGAACCGGGATATACCGGGAACTAAGGCATGAGGTGACCTGGCCGATCGATATCTCTGAAATGGGCACAGTTGTTGCACTGCCCTCAGCTGTGCAAATGCACTCCTGGCCACTGCCGAGCCTGGGCATCTGGTTCCAGGGCCTTTCGCAGGAGTCATCATCATCATCAGGCGATCACTCGTGACCAAGTAAGATTGTCTCTGGGATAAAAGGAGGAAATTCTAAAGAAGATTTGTAGACTCTAGCGATGGGTCCGTAAGTGACTGTGGAGGCCAATTCTAGATCCACACAGCTCCCACAGTGAGGACACAGGTTACCAGATAATATGGTCCTGTAAAGGATTCATTTGACGTGGCTTTTCGCTTAGCAACGTTTCTCCCTTTCACCTTGCACTCGGGCTTCTTCAAAGTCCATGGAACCTTTGTGAAAGGCCAACCTCCATTTAGATCGTTCATGGGCCAGAGCTTCCCAGTTTTCGATGTTTATATTGCATTTTTTTAGATTAGCCTTAAGAACATCTTTAAACCTCTTATATTGACCACCGATATTCCGCTTTCCATCCTTGAGTTGCGAGTAAAGTAACTGCTTTGGGAGACGGCAGTCAGGCATTCGAACAACATGACCAGTCCACTGAAGTTGGCGTTGAAGGATCATTTTTTCAATGCTAGTAGTCTTTGCTTCTTCCAGTACACTGACATTTGTTCGCCTATCTTCCCAAGTAATTTGCAGGATTTTCCGGAGGCAACGTTGATGAAACCTTTCAAGGAGGTGGAAGTGACGTTATAGATAGTCCATGTTTCGCAGGCATACAATAAAGTTGGTAATACAATGGCTTCATAAACCAGTGTTTTGGTCTTCTTACAAATATCCCGATCCTCGAACACTCTATGTTTCATTCGAGAAAATGCGGCACTTGTGGAGCTCAGACGATGCTGGATTTCACTGTCGATGTTAGCTGTAACAGAAAGATAGCTGCCAAGATAGAGAAAATGATCAACATTTTCCAGTATTGTCCCGCCAAGCTGGATAGATGGCATCACCAAAGGATTGGCTTGCACTTGATGATGAAACAAACATCCAGGAGTACACCCAAACTGTGACCCTGGGTTTTCAGAAGGAGAGTAACCCCATCCAGCACAGGTTGCATCCCTATTCCCTGATCTGCCTTTTGACTAACTAGGAGCACCTCTGCCTTGTCTGGATTAAGCTTTGATTTGTTTGCCCCCATCCAGTCCACTACTGACATAAGTCACCAATTTAGAACGAGAACAACTTCCTTGGATTTGGATGGACAGGAGAGATAGAATTGGGTGTCATCAGCACACTGACATTGACAACAATTATGTGTGCCCTGTCCTTGCTCACAACTTTATTCCTACCTGAAGCCACTTGGAACATAGGGACACAGGAAGCTGCCTTATACTGAGTCAGACCATCAAGCCCAGTATTGTCAACCCTGACTGGCAGTGGGTCCCCAAGGCTTGAACCTGGAGTCTTCTGCATGCGAAGCATGTGCTCTACCACTGAGCTATGGCTATATGTGCCAGGGATAATTTATGGACACTCACTCTTGCAGAGCTCTTCTGGTGGCCACCACATTCCATCCCCACAAAATTTCCATCAGAGCAATTCCTTATCATCATGTATATTGCTCTTGGGGTCTTCATGTTTAAAAGGGGGGGAAGGCAACTGATGGGACAGGAGCTTTAGTGCACCCTGCAGGAGTGGGTTTTGGCTCTCTGCCACTGAATTTTTCTCCAGGAAAATTGGCCAAAGAGGACACAAATGGGATGATGAATGGGATGATGAAATGGGTGTGTGCACAGGTGTAGGCACAGTTGGCTCAGTCTTACATCTCTCACAGCCATAATATCTTGTATTCTGGGTATTTTTTTCACTAAAAGAACTGAATTTCTCAGGAAGGTGAAGACTGCACCCAGCACTACATCTGGCAACCTTTCCAGAGTGCCTGTGGAATCGTAGAAGACGCACAGCTTTGTATATAGACACTAGAAAGAATATGGCTGAAGCCATAAGGGCAAGAACTGGGGTAGGCAACCTGGTGCCCTCCAGATGTTTTGGACTACCACTCCCATAAGCCTGGTCAGGTATTATGGGAGCAGTAGACAAAAACATCTGGAGGGCACCAGGCTGGGTGAAGCTGGTCTTCAAAGACTGGCAATGGCTCTCCAGGGTTCAGGTTGGGGTGTTTCCCCAGCCCTGCCTGGAGATGCCAGGGAATGAATCTGGGAACCTTTGCATGCAAGGCTTGGGCTCTGCCGCTGAGGCCTTACCCACTGAAACCAGGCATCTGACACAGTAGCTGAGGAAAGAGAAGCATCTGAAGCACATAAGGCCATAGCCAGGCACAGCTTCTTGTTGATGGATTTCTCTAAAGAAGACTTTGTGGACAGAGAGGGCTAAACCAGGGGAGATTATTGATAGCAAGGAAATGGAAAGTTCAACATCAGTTTTTAATTATAGACTGGTACAAAGAGGTGTGGGATATTGCTTTAAATGATAAATTAGCATGTAGTATCAAATGTAAAAAGGGACAATTAAAGAAAAATAACTTCAAGGATATATGGGGACCATTCCTAGACTATGTTTTAGTAAAGGGAAAGGGGAGTAAGCCATGTCAAGATATGATGTATTTTTGGATTATTGAATAATAATGGTTTATGATGATAGAAATTATTTCTTGGTCCTGTGGTGATGGGTGCACCTTCGTAGTTATATGAATGTGTTTGTTTGTTTTTTTACTTGTTTTATATAATGTTTGAAATAAAGTTAAGTAAAAAAAAAATTTTTTAAAAAGAGAGGGCTAAGCCATATTGGGTTCAATTACATACTCTCCAATTGCCCTGAATTTGTGGAGACAGTCCAGCAAACACTTAAGCCATCACAGCTTCTTACTTTGTTATGCAGATTCCCAATTTGTTATCCAGAGCCCTGAATTTCCCTGCGTCCTCCGTCCTCCGCAAGCTATTTAGCTTAGTTGGGATTTTGCCCATGGGCCCTTTAAGCAGGAAGGGGAACAGACCGAGGATGTGAGTGTGTGTGCAAGCACCCGCGCTCTACCTGCTGCCTCCTGATAAGTAAGACCCATTGAAGGCATTTGTACTTACTCCCGAGTAACTGTGCGTAGGATTGCACTGTTGGTCTTAACTTAATTCAAGTTAGTTAAGATTATTCCAGTTTAAGTGTTCTTTAAATCTAATTGTGTGAATAGAACACAAAAAGTGCTTTAAACTGGGCCTTTCCATAACAAACAAACAACAACGCTGTTCAGCCCCTCAAAGTTACTCCTTGTGCTTAAAAACCAGAGCTGTAGAGGTGTTGGAGCAAAACACTGAAGGGGCTCAAACCCCCAATGTGTCTTTTTGTATTTTCCCCACCCAAAAGCTCCCCTCCTCCGCTCCCTCCCTTCTTCTCCTCCTCCAACTGCCCTGAAAATGTGGGACCAATCCTGACAATTTTAAAACAAAGAAAAGATTGCCCTGCAGCACGACCCACCCCCCATGAAAACACCAGTTATCAACATTAAGGATTAAGTAAGGTAAAAATAAATAAATACAAAGCACTAATAAAATATTAAAATAATAATAAATAATGAATAATATAATATATAAGATTTTTGTGTGTTCCTCTAATAACTTTTGTACTTGACCATGCCCTTTGTTGCCTGGCCATATCCTGGCCACACCCTCATGTTTGCCTGGCCACACCCTCTGATGCAAGGGATGTAACATCGAGCCTCGCTGGAAATTGGCCGAAAATAGGCCCCACCCGCGCGAGGCCTTACCTTCTCTTCAGGGCGGCTTGCCTCTCCACGGCGAGCCGCCCGTGTGGCCCGCTCTGGTCCCGTCGTGTCACTTCCGCACCGGAAATGACGCGACGGACCAGAGCGGGCGCGCTGGACCCCTGTGCTGTGTACTGCGCCTGTGCAGGGTCCCGTCGCGTCATTTCCAGTGCTGGAAGTGACGCGACGGGACCGGAGAGATGGCTCGAGCGGTGCGAGAACTGCTCCACGCCACTCAGAAGATTGAGGCAGGGGGCCTGCCCCCACGGAGAGTCGAGGCAGGGCGGGCGCCCCCCCGGTTCGATTTAATGGCTAACTTGATCACACCTTCATGTTCCTTAACCATACCTCTTACATTCACATTTTCATCTGTGAAATGTTGGAGGGTATGCGATTAGCCTTCCGCAACCTCGAGTCCTTCACTTGTTTAGATTACAACTCCCACCAGCTCCAGTCATCAGTCAATGGCCAGGAGTTACTGGAGTTGTAGTCCAAAATCTGGAGGGAACCAGGTTCCTACATCTGGGCTTGAATGGTTCAGTTTTGTTTTTGCTTTTGTCTGTTTTTAAGAAAGCTTTGTTCAGGAAGCTGAATATTTGGTCCAATACATTGGTACTCCTGCAGAATTGTGGTGTTTTGTTTTTTCTTGAGATGATTAGTATGTTACTGTGCCTCCACACCACCTTATGCCATATTGTATGCTGAGCAGCATAACCACACGTATCCTCTGACCTCTGAAGCAAGATTATGGCAGCCGCAGCTACAGAAGCTCAGACAAAGGGCTTTTTTTTTAGCCTTGACTTCCCCCTCCCCTTATCAATATTAAATTGAAATATGCACTTCTTTTTCAGTTTTTAAATTTTCAGGAGATCATGATTGGAAGCATTTCTCTTTAGGCTTTCAAGCCTGTCATCTCACATCTTGCTCACTTCTTCCAAGTGGCTCAAGCTCCAAGAAGCAGAAAGCAGTGCACGGAGTGGTCACGGGGCATTGGCCGTCTCTGGGAGATGGCATGGTAGTTATTTAGAAGCTGAATTATGGTGAGGATTCATGGATGGTTTCACACCAGCAGTTGCACATAATCTATCGACATTTTTATCGATGTCTTCACACCTCTACATAGGTGAGGATGTGTTTGTGTACCGATCACTCAAATGGCTACACAATGAAACACAGATGCATTTTGCGCAGTCTCGAAACTCACAAACAGCTGCCTTCTGTCTTTCTAACTCTAAAGGCAAAACACTATGGATATTTTACAACAGAAGGTGATATAAACATTAATATAGCATAATTCTGGATCAATGGACTCGAGAATGATCCACATGGATAAAGGGAAAGCGCCCTGATATGGCTTCTCAAAAAACTACTGGGGCCTGGAAACCTTGCTTAGAATCTCCCAGTTCCTGATAACAAAAGCTGTTTGTCCCATCTATTCCTGAAGTCTGAAATGGTGCTGTTGTCCCTCATAATGTGATTGTGTGCAGGGCTGGCGCCAGAGGGTAGTAAGGCTGGGTATGTGACAGGGCCCCGAGATCAGCAGAGGGCCCACTTCCCTAGCGTTGCTATCATTTCCACCAATCACAAGAGTATCCAAGAAGATCAGATGCAGAGCAAGAGAATTCTTAAATTGCACAGCCCACCTCTTCCAGGTTAGCGGGGCACTGAGGTTGCTATGCCTGAAGGCACTCTGTGTGTGTGTGTGTGTGTGTGTGTGTGTGTGTGTGTGCATGCAGTGGCCTCACTAGCCATGGATGACTGGGTAAAGGTCCACGGCCCCTGTGGCCCAGAGGCAGCCCACGCACCCACCCACCCCAACTGGCAACACCAAACCACATTGCAGAAGCAAAGTGCTGTGCTGGCAGCAAAGAATGCAGCCGCACACCACCATAACTTCAATCATTTCCTTGACAGAGTAAGAGTGGCAGCAAACTCGGCAAGTTCCGTGCCCTAAACAGTAGCATCCAATTGGCTGAGCTCATGGTCACTCTCTCACACTAGGGGAGAATAGTTAAAATCAAAATGGTGCACGGCTTGCAGCCTTGGAATCAGCACAGCACAGCTATCCAGAGCACATTGGCTGGAAGCAGACCTATCCACTTTGTCAGCCAGTCAGAGGAGGAGAGCTGAGACAAGCAGGGCGCCCCCCTCAAGAGCAGTGCTCCCCTCTTGGTAAAAAAAAGTTTTTAAAAGACAGGCAGACAGCAATGGCAGGGAGGGAGCAAGAAGAATGGTTTTGCCACCCAACAAAAGGTTGAGGCAGGTGGCTACCAGGAGGAGGGCCTTTTCTGCTGTGGCACCCCGGTTGTGGAATGAGCTCCCCAAAGAGGCTCGCCTGGCACCTACATTGTACTCTTTCTGGCACCAGGTGAAGAGCTTTCTATTCTCCCAAGCATTTTAATCATTTTAATATTGTAGTTTTTAGCTCTGTTATTGTAATTTGAACTGTTGCTGCTAGCTTTGCTCTTTGTTTTTAATCTGTGGTTTTAAATTTTATATTTATATTGTATTGTATTTTATGGTTTTAACTGTTGTAAACCGCCCAGAGAGCTTCGGCCATTGGGCAGTATAAAAATGTATTAAATAAATAAATAAAAAACAAAACAAAAAATGGGTTCGCCGGGGTAGTGGGCCCCCATGGAAGGCACCATGCCTGAACCCCCATCAAACCTGGCAGCACCTGTGTGTCTTGGGTGGTGCTGGAAAGGGATGACAAGGACACCATTTTAAATTTAAGTAGGGAAGACAAAATACATTAGTAGTGGGGGAGTGGGTGGGAGATTTTAAGTAAGTTTTGGAGGCCAAAATTTTGCACAGATCTGAAATTATCTGTCAGAAAACTCAGGGTCTTCAAGTTGGAGTGTGTGCATTTCCAGCGAGAGGAGGAGGATGCTTCCATATTTCTCATGTTAAATGCTACAACACGAACAAGAGCAACAACAATGATGCGAATCTAATGAGTTGGCGCCAATTTGAGCAAACTGTGCTAGAGCAGTGTTCTCCAACCTTGGGTCCGCAGATGCTTTTGGCCTACAACTCCCAGCATGCCCCAGCCAGCGTAGCTGGCTGGGGCATGCTGGGAGTTGAAGGCCAAAAGCATCTGGGGACCCAAGGTTGGAGAACACTGTGCTAGAGATATGCAGTTCTTGGCTCCAAATTTGTGCAAATATTTTCAGCAATTCTGTGGAAGCCAATCCCCCCTCCCCCAACTAAACCCACTTTTGGCCGTCAGGTCAGAAAGGTGTCAAAAATCCATCACACTCAAACGGAACGGGTTTTCCAGTGTCACACATCCCTAAAATTTTGCCCCAAGCTTGGGTTTTTGGAGAGTTCCCTTGGAAGGCTTGAACAGCCTTGAGAGATGTTTTGACTTTTGAGCATTCAAAGGGAATGCTCCAAAAGCCCCAAATGGTTTTTGAGGAGAGCTGTTGAATGAGGTTTTTTTGCACACTCACCTCTTACCCTGCCAGTAAAAAGCAAACTGGTACCTATGGGAGGTGGAAGGGGAGTGCAAAACAAAACGAAAGTGGCACAGAATATTTGTTAACAAAAACTGTACCTCCAAAAACAAAGTTAAGGAGAATATTGTGGGGTTTTTTACACTATAGAGGAATCTGTATAGTGTAACAGATAATAACGAATGAGCGCAAGAAGCCCCACTGACACAGTGTCTCAGCCCCAGTGACAAAGCATCAGCACACAATAAAAACACTAATAGGCCTGGTTTTCTAAAATCTGTAACAAAGTAAGCCAAGGGCATTTCAACGTAAAAATCTACACCAGTGACCTGAAGACATCAAACCAAACCCAAAGGCTTTGGCACGTATGCAAACTATTTAATGGAAGAGAGCTAAACTACGCACTTCAGACACCTTTTTCTAAATGACCATCCTAAATAAACAATAAACTCATCCTCAATATAGCTGTCAGAAAAAAAGGGGGGATGACTTTCCAAAAGCAATGGCCATCACTTGTATCATTCATAAGGTCTTTTTTCTCCCCTGCTCTCATATGCAGAGCCCAGTGAGTCTGGGATCTGCATATGAGGGCAGGACAGGGGGTAACCGATGGCAAGAAGGCATGTAGGCAGACAATTTTATCTGCAGAGCAAACATAAAAAAAAACCCTCGATACTGGCAGTCAATGATGCTCTTGAGCAGACTCAGGAGAATCACTTTCAGCTTAGTCAGGCAGGTGCCAGTCTGTAAACCCTTCTTGTTTCTTAGCTCTTTGGCTACTACTAGCCACAATGGCTATATATTATCTCCAGGATCAGAGGTCGTATGCCTCTCAATACCAGTTGCTGGGGGACATGGGTGGGAGGGTGCTATTGCACTTCTCCTGTCCTGCTGTAGGCTTCCTATCAGGGCAGCTGGTTGGCCAGTGCAAGAACAGAATGCTGGTCTAGATAGACCTTTGTTCTGATTCAGCACAGCATTTCTTACATTCTTATGACAAGGTAAGATATGCTTTCCTGGCATGGTGATGTGTGTCAGGGGGAGGATTGGCCAGCAGCAGCTGGAATGGGAGAGGAACTCCATTTCAAGCCAGCCCCCAACTCAAAAGGGCTGGAGTTGCCTCAGACTTGAATGTGTCCTTTCAGGGGGCGGCGGTCTCAGTTCCAGTCTTACCACAACCACCTCCACTCAAACATCACCAGCATCAAATTTCACCAGCTTGCCTATCTAGGAAGTTCATGGCACAAGTGAAATCGAAACCAGGGACCTCTTGAACCATTTTCCTACCCTGACTCAAGGAACTAAGGATGGGGTGGGGTGGTTGATTTTTGACAACAGATAGTAGAGGGTCACATCAGGCATCTCCATGCATCCTACATCACTCAAGTGTGGACACAGAGAGGGGAAGAGGTGGGGGAGAGATAGAAATGAATGACTATAATTTAACTTAAGACTGACTGCATCCATAGTGGATCCAAGCCTCCTTGTTGCTTTGCTGTTGTGCTGCTTTACACACACACACACCACACACCACCACAGAGAGAGAGAGAGAGAGAGAGAGAGAGAGATTGATTGTAAAGGAGGCTCTGGATCCACTAAGGATGCAGTCTGTCTAAGTAAATCTACATATATACACACACATATATAAAGAGTAGACTAACAACAGAGTAATTTCAATATATATTTAGCATTAAACATTTCAGCTTCTGCCTTCATCCAAAACATTTAGCACTAATATATTTTGAAATAACACTGTTGTTAGTTTATCTTTTAAAATATATTCTTTACTTAATACTGACTGCATCCATATTGGATTCAGAGTATCCTTGTTGCTTTGCTGTTGTGCCACTTTACACCCTCCCTCCCTCCCTCTAGTACACACACACACACACACACAACCCATTATAACTGAGCAATTTTCTCTCCCCCACACACACATTTGAGTTAGAAATGTTCAGATGAGTAACATAGAAACAAGGTGAACAGGTACAGGCTTGTCCAAAGTTGCAAAGGTCAGGTGTGAATGATCCAGAAACTCAACTCTGGTCTCTTGGGATCAAGTTTCTTTCAGCCGAAGCTTCCTTCTCCTTCACAACAAGATGTATGTATGAGTAAACATCAGTGTCACCCTCCAGGTATCCATCTATCTCCCCTTTCCCCTCCTCCACAGAAACAAAGCAGGACAAAAGCCAATGAGAAATTAAATGGCCCTTGTAGCATGACTTGAAGGTCAGTAGATTCTAGCTGTATCCACAGTTGGAAAAAAAACAAACCCTAAGTGGAAGGCCTTTGTAAAGTGGAAAACATCACTTTAAATTTCACTTTGACTCTCCCCTGCTTATAAAAATGAGAGTCAACTATAGAATTCTCAAAGAATTTATAGATAGATAGATAGATAGATAGAGATATGTATGTATGTATTACTGTGTAGAGCAGAATATATGGGGCATTGAACGCACACCCTTTTTATGTACCTCCAAATGCATAATAATGTCTTTATGTAAGTCCAAACATGTTTGAAAAGACCATGAACACAGTAGATTTATTAGTGAACAAACTTCATTCATGTTTGCAGAGCCAGATTCATGTGTTATTTATAAATTCATTGTAATTCCAAATCAAGATCCAATTAATATCTTGTTTTTTCTACCTACTTTTTTCTAATGCTGCCAATCTAAGTCTGAAATCATATTTCTATGCTCCTTCCCCCAAAGAGTCCAAGACAGTTTGCATGAGGGTCATACCTCTTACAGCACACTCTTATGCATGTTTACTTGGAAGTAAGTCCCACTGAATTCAACTGGACTTACTCTGATGTAAGTGATTATAGAAGTGCCTGGAGTGTCAGGCACTTTAATATGTAGCATGCAGGTATAATCTTTTCTTTTTTCCTTACTCAAAAGGAACAGTGGGGAACACTATCTGGATAAGAACCCTAGTATGGGGGTGGGGGGGTTAACCTTCCATTCCCCCCCCCACCTGTGGTTGTGATCCATATTTCTCCTAGTCCCGCACCAGAATTTGCATAGGAAAAAAATAGGGATATATGAGGATTCTGTTTTGGGGGAGGGGTGAAACAGATTTTTCCAGTTTGGCCCTATGGATTTTGTTCTGTTTCCTCCCACTAGTGTTGACTCGTTCTGTAGCAAGTTGAGCCAGTATGCAGATTCCTTAAAATAAAATAAAATATTTTTTTATTGCCGTTCTTGTGCAAATGTACATGATCGGAAGTCCACCTGTCCACTATGTAGCTATGCAGAGGCATATTCCCCTATTGTAAATATCCTCATCAGTTTTCATCCTCTCTGCACAGTACTTCCTTTAGCCCAGCAGAGCCATAGTCCATACAGTCATGCCTTGGATTGAGAGCATAATTCGTTCCAGAAACGTGCTTGTAATCCAAAACACTTTTATATCAAAACAAAATCCCCCCCAAAAAAATTGTACAGAGATTTTTAATTTAAGCCATACTACAGTACTTGTATTGCAAGATGTCACTTGTATATCAAGTCAATTTTTAAAAAATAAATATTTAAAAATTTGCTTGTCTTGCAAAACGCTCTCAAACCAAGTTACTTGCAATCCAAAGTATTACTGTACTTCCCAAAGAACTGGTCTGGTCAAGTTCATCCTCCACTTTGGCACAGGGCAGGACGGGGTGTTGGAATTGACATGTAGAACTCCCACACAGTAATACCTTGGATTGCAAGTAACTTGGTCTGAGAGCATTTTGCAAGACAAGCAAAAAAAATTATATAAATTTTGACTTGATAACAAGCGACGTCTTGCAATAGGGATGTAACCGCTCACCTCGAGCGGGGCGTAGCGGGCCGAAATGGGCCCCGCTCACACCCACCAGAGACTCGCTTTGATATAAGAGTGTTTTGGATTACAAGCACGGCTCCGGAATGAATTATGCTTGCAATCCAGGTATTACTGTAATCCTTCACTATATGCCTATGCTGGCTGGGACTGAAGGGAGTTGTAGGCCAAAACATCTGGATGGCCACGTGTTGTCCACCCTTGCCTAAGACCAGCTTTTATTTCGAAGCCCATCTTTCTTGTGATGTGCTCTTCATCCTATGGCCTTATCTTCACCTTCTCATTCCTGATATGTGATTCTTAGATTACCTGTTTGTCTCTGCTTGCTACCTGTGCGTTCGAAATGGCAGAGGCAGCCTCCACTAGTCAAGACAGGCCCCCACTGCAGATGTCCAGCCCCAATGCATGGAGGGCAGTGGGGCTGGGGCCACTGCACATGTGAAGGAGGGGATAGGGCAGTGTATACATCCTCACTCTCCCACGCTCATATGATGCATCAGGGGGAGCAGCTGAATGGGCTACTGTGTGCAGTGCATTGATTATGGCCCTTTGCAGTGCCGGTTCAAGGTTTTCGAGGGCCTTTGTGGAAGACAACCCAATGGGCACCCTCCACCTACCTTCCCTATCTCCTTATTGCCATTGTCATTAGGTGCTATTGCTCCTCATCCTCTTTCTTATCATCGCTGCCACTTGCTGGCTTGATAGGCAGGGAGCCAGGGAGCAAGTCGGCAGTGGCATCTCCTGCTCCTCCTCCTCACCACTGCTGTTGCTTGGGCCAGAGCGAGAGGCAAGGAAACAAGTGGCTGCAATAGTGAAGAGAAAGGCAACTCTAAGATCTTGTTCGGGGGCTGGAAGTCTGGCGAACTCATTGGGCTCAACCCCCCCCCGAACTCTGTTCGACCTATCTGCTCCCCCGGCTCGACTTGCGTTCTCCTGAGCTGAGCCAGGGAAGTGACTTCCAGGTTCCTGGCGGAGCGTTTTTCACGTAGAAAATGGCGTAAGATACGTTAAAAATGGCCGTAATTTGAGCAAGTTACGCAAATTGTGGCCGCTTTTAATGTACCTTACACCATTTTCTACGTGAAAAGTGTTCTGCTGGGAACCCAGAAGTCCGGCGGGCGGCTCGGCTGGTGGTCGCTTTCAGTCTGGCTGGGCAGGTGCAGCGGCAGCGCTCACCAAGCGCCCAGAGAATCGGGTGGCGGGAGGATCGCCCACCACTAGGCCCAAGCATGCCTGACCTTGATGCTGGCCCTGGGTCTTTGGGGTGCCTAACATTTCCTAGATTGCCCCCACTAATATAAGCTTCCAAAATGTTATGAATCTATTTTGTAATCCACACCATGTTTATCTCCCGCCCACCCCACTCTGTATTCCACTGCTCTTTATTCTAGTTATATTCAGAACCACCTGAATATCCTGTGCATTTCCTCTCTGGCTTTCCCTTTTCTTTCTTCTTTGATGGCAACGCCTTCACAGAAACATTTCTCCCATCCCCCACCCCCCAAGTAGCTTCCTGAACTGTAGCTGTGTAGGAATTGATTAGTAGTACATCAGTGACTTGGCGCTCGGCAGGGGAGTATTGAAGGCCAAATCATCAAGGTGCTCTTACAAAGCTGAATCTTGATAAGTCCAGCTGGAGATGTTATGGTTGTGACCTTAAAAGTGAAAAAACACAAAGCTGGGGGAAAAGACCTTTGCCTCAATATGACTTTCTGGTGGTGTAAGGGGTAATTCTTCCTTAGAGTATAAATATAACCAGTACAAGAAGAGATGTGTAATATTATTACTTGGATTGGGCTTATAGGTGGTAAGGTTTCTTAGCATTCCTGTGCATCACCATTATTCTTGCTGCTGCTGCTGCTATTTCCTCAACAAGGTTCTCAGGGCAGAATTTTATGCATTTAGACAAGTCACATTTGCTTCCTATAGATGCTGGGTTATTGGTTTGTTTCTTTGTTTGTTTTATTATCAGCAACTCGTGAGAGCCAGTGTGGCTCTCCGGGTTCTAGTCCCCGCTCAGCCATGAAACTCACTGGGTGACTTTAGGCCAGTCACGGACTCTCAGCCTAACCTACCTCACAGGGTTGTTGTGAGGATAAAATGGAGAGGAGGAGGATTATATAAGCCGCCTTGGGTTCCTTGCAGGAAAAAAAAGGCAGGGTATAAATATAATAAATAAATAAATAAATAAATTGTGGGCTGAAAGATGCCCTTTGCCTCACCCATAGAAATAGAGGAGAACCATGCAATAAGTAGAAATACAAATGCATTTTTTGCAAACTGCCTGTAGAAAAGTTTGCTTCTTCCAAGCCCTGGTGTCCAGTCCAGTAGGCAGAAGAAGTTAGGTTTACCCTTTCCTTCTGTGTGGTAAAACAGGAGGAAGCCCTATTCATGTTCAGAGGATTGGGCTAAGGTTGTCCATCTCCTTGCCAAACTACTGGGGAAAGAAGGGTAACCACTTGGATCCAAAGCCAATGCTTATGGTTAGGAGGCATCAAGTGGGTGTGCTTCTCAGGTCAGGAAGAGATGTGAGTTGTTGTTAGAAAGAAGTGACCTGGCAAGGGAGTTTTGGCATGGGGATCAGTGGAGGCTGCTGACTCCATTGTCAGCGGGGCAGTGTGTCCACCGCAGGTTGTAGTCTGAACTTTGAAGGAGCTATCCGTGGAGCTGAACCTATCTTGGAGATATGGTGAGATATGGTTCAGCACCATGGATAGCTCCTTCAAAGTTCACACAAGAACCCCAAGTGGATACACCACCACCTCACTGACACTGGAACCACCAGCCTCTACTGGTAAGGATGGAAGCATATGTCAGTTTTGCTTTCTCCCGCATTTGAATTTTTTTAGGTCTCAAGTTCTTTCCATCCTGTATATGAAGAAATTTGTGGATATTGGTAAAGTCTTATCGAAAATGAACTGGAACAAAAGTCTTAACCATCTGAACTGGCCAAATTCAATAGATACAACTATTGCCAGCATGGAGAGGACGATGTTGTACCCGCCTGCCATGTAGGTATTAAAGATGAGGAGCCTGGAAGAAGAAGAAGAAGAAGAAGAAGAAGAAGAAGAGAAGAAGAAGAAGAAGAAGAAGAAGAAGAAGAAGAAGAAGAAGAAACCCTAATTCAGCACCATAAATGTCATTGAATATACAGGGAGTCAAACCTTTCAATAGCAAAGCACTCAAAGCCCTGGTGAATCTGCCAGTTTCAGTTTCTCCCACATTCATCTACCCAGTTCTTCCCATCCCACTTATGAAGACATTGGTGAATTTTGGTAAGTTCTTATAAAAAATAAAATTCTCATCCATCCCTAGTTTGAAGGACTGGTGACAGTGGACCAGAGATTCAAGGGAAAGTAGAGTTATTAGGTGTAGTCCCCAACATGGCCTGGCAACCCTAATGGAGCAAAAAGGGGGGAGAAAGGGGGTGTAACAAAGGATTTGAACTAACTGGCCAATCCCTTGGCTGAAAGCTCCTAATAATTCATATCAAACTGGAAGAATATAATGATTTCCCACTGAGATTGTTTGAACGCACTTATGCCGGCAATTTAGTAGAAAGAAGAACAGCTTTATTTTCATTTTCCCAGGCATTCCTTTTTATCCCTGAGACAAACGCTGGTGTTAAAGTAAGCCAGTGGAGATTTCCATACCATTTCCCAGCGTAAATCTATGCACGCTATACTTCAGTCTCTAACATAACATCCTCTAGAATACGAATCCGCTCTGAAGTGAAAAGTGTTGGTCTCCCGGGATTACAATCCTTGCAACTGTCAAGAAGTTTTAAATGTTTCCGAGGTGAAGGCAACTGCTCACTTATACATGGTGGGAGCGTGATATATATATCAGAGAATGAGAGAGAGAGAGAGAGAGAGAGAGAGAGAGAGAGGAATTTATTTGAAATATTTCTCCAGAATGTATTTCAGAAATGCATATATTAATATATCCCTCCACCGTAGCCCATAAGCAATGTTCTAAAGCACAGTTGAAGGATGAAAGGAGATGTAATGTATGAATGTTGCAGGTGATCTCATAGTGACATTGGTGTGCCATAATAAATAAATATATTTCTCCCTAGGAGGGAAAATGGTTCTACTGGTGGTCCAGCTTGAATGGGGGAAAACCAGCTCTGCAAGTTGCCTTACTGCAGGGATGTTGAACCTCAGGTCCTAATTTGGCCCTGTAGGACTTCCCAGGTGTCCACGCCCCCTTCTCTTGGGACCTTCTGTTCTGCCCCGACAGTCATTTGGCGGTTTCCTGGCTTTTGTATGCCCCCTCATTCTAAAAGGTTGAAATGCCTCCCCTGAGGCTTAGTTATTGGCAGTAAGGGCTTTAACGAAAATATGCTGAAATCGTTGGTATTTTGGCCCCAACTGTTTTTGCCTTTGGTGCCATGGCTTTTGCCCTCCCCACCACTAGAATGTACCCCCCTACAACTTCTCCAAAACTGAATTTGGCCCTCGGTTTGAAAGAGATTAAACACCACTGCCATATTGGCTATCACCAGTGACGTTGTCCCCAGGGTAGTTGATAATGTTGTTATAGCCTGATGGGCACGGGTTTTTTTCTGGTGGAACTCACCGGAACTGAGTTCCAGCACCTTTTTTCTTCTATTAATTGCATTACAATTTAATTGCCATCTACTCTCGAGGAAATGTAATCCAAGAGTTCCGGTACCCTTTTCTCCAGAAAAAAAGCACTGCTGATGGGTATACACATTTGGTTAAATTGTTTGTATGGAAAAACAGCCTCCACCCCAAATTGACCTACTGAAGTGCCAATGTGTAGTATTTGGGGTTGCCTTTGGAGATGGTCTAGGAAAAGTGGTGCGGACTGGGCCCAGAGGGATGGAGCAAGCCAATGGACTGCAGTAAAATGGAGGTGGGCCCACTCAGGGATGGCAGCCCACTGAGGCCATCTTGCCCAAAGGCCTCCAAAATCTGGAGCCGGACCTCTTCTCCTTGCACTTGTCACTGCTCACATGCATGGAGAGGACAGGTGAACAAGCGGAAACAGTGAACCTAGGAAGCTTCCTTATAACAAGTTTTAGGTGATTTTAGGTGAGCTCGAAAATTTCTAGCTTTCCCATCCCTAATGTGTCTGTGGGGAAAATATCAAGGGGCCAGAGGAAAATTGATTGGATCAAACTGTGATTCAATGGAAGGTCTCCACTTGTATTGCTGCAGCTCCACGTTTTTCCACTCTTTTATTAGCTACTGGTTTGTTTTTGTTTTATAATTAAACCACATTTCTTTATAGCTCAAGGGCAACTGAACATATGCTTGAATCTTTGTTATTCTTCTTTGGAAGATCTTTGCACTACATTGTTCAATCCAATACTGCCTTCATTCTAGCCAGTATCCTTGGACTGTTTCTTATTTGTTGGGAATCAGGAGTGGAGCATCACAAACGAAGTGCTGCTATATTTGTTTGAGTGCTGCTGCTAAAAACAGGCAATGTTGGTAAGAGAGGCTTAGAGCAAATGGTCAGTTAAATACATAGGTGACATAATAATTTGGCTGAAACATAAGAGGTTTAAACATTGTTGTTGTTGTTATTATTATTATTATTATTTCATTTTTATATATCATAATTATATATAATAATTTATTATTATAAATAAAAAGGTTTATTATTATAATAATAGCTAGCCTGGGGATGGAGGAAACAACTGAAAGCACCCTCTGGTTGAGCTGCCACCTGGGCGCTTACAGCCTTGCATCTGTTGTGCAAACTAAAGTGTAGTGCAAAGATCTGCTACCAGGAACCAAGAAGGTGACACCAGATTCCCATCTGGACTATTTTCTGTGGAACACCACTCTGGGTGCCTGTGTTATAGACAGTGGAATTCCATACATGTCTACTCAAAAGTAAGCCCCATTAAGTATAATGAGACTTACTCCTACCTAGGTCAGTGTGTATAGGACTGCAGTCTTAAAGCCACTGCTGACACCTATTTCCATTGCCATTCCAAGTCCAGACTCAGGAGTGGCTTGAGGGCAAGGGCCACTTCTTAGGCTTAAAGTAATTTCCTTTTCTTCCCACCACATGGTTCCTGATCGATGAGAGAGGCCAGAAAGGCCTTAGTACTTCCTGGTCTTGATTTCATCTTCTGCCCTAGTAAGAATAGGGTTGATGAGTAAGAGTAGGGTTAATGAGTGATATTTGGGGTTGAATCCAGACATTGATTTCAATGGGTCTTTATCCAACCCTTTGTAGTGCCTGGGGAATGAGTATTTGCAATCTTGGAGCTTTATCGCTGTGCCACTGTTTAATCTGCCAGTTCCTTCATTTTTTGTGTTTACTGATAGTGGTTCTAAATTCATTATTGTTTTAAAAAATGTTTTAATTGTGAACCACTTTGAGAACCATTGTGCCTGAAAAGTGGTGTACAAATATTGTCAATAATATAAATAAATGCAGAAATAAATACATGCATAAATGTGTTCCCCACTTCCCCAAATGGTCAGAATATTAAATACTGCTTCTTCTTTTTTATGTTGAACAGCGCTGGAATGCACCTAGAGAGATGGTACTAGCCCTTAAATCAGTATCATTTCCCCCAAAGTAGCAGGATACCCTTGGAACTCCCCATCAAGGATCCTTCTTGCCAGTAGGCTACAAGATCTCCAAAGCTGGTAAAAGCAAGAGAACCATGTCCAAATTGGAACAACCAGGAGATATTATTTTGGCACACAAAGGGTCATAGAATCATAGAATCATAGAAAAGTAGAGTTGGAAGGGGCCTACAAGGCCATCGAGTCCAACCCCCTGCTCAATGCAGGAATCCAGGTCAAAGCATCTCTGACAGATGTCTGTCCAGCTGCACCTTGAATGCCTCCAGAGTGGGAGAGCCCACGACCTCCCTAGGTAGTTGATTCCATTGTCTTATTGCTCTGACAGTCAGGAAATTTTTCCTGATGTTTAGGTGGAATCTAGGTTCCTGTAACTTGAGCCCATTATTCCGTGTCCTGCAAACTGGGATGATCGAGAAGAGATCCTTGCCCTCCTCTGTGTGACATCCCTTCAAATACTGGAAGAGTGCGATCATATCTCCCCTCAATCTCCTCTTCTGAAGGCTAAACATGCCCAGTTCTTTCAGTCTTTCCTCATAGGGCCTTGTTTCCAGTCCCTTTATCATCCTTGTTGCCCTCCTCTGAACCCTCTCCAGTTTGTCTATGTCCTTCTTAAAGTGAGGGGCCCAGAACTGGACGCAGTACTCAAGATGAGGCCTAACCAGTGCCGAGTAAAGGGGAATTATCACTTCCCGCGATTTGGATGCTATACTTCTATTAATACAGCCCAAAATTGCATTTGCCTTCTTTGCAGCCACATCGCATTGCTGGCTCATATTCAGTTTGTGATCTACCACAATTCCAAGATCCTTCTCACTTGTAGTATTG